>ML359633.1:401-81306 GCA_005239505.1 Nicotiana paniculata
AAGCAATTCTCTGTACTGGTGTCTCTCCCCCTCGACACCGCATTGCTCTCTTTGTAACAACTTTCATTAATTCAATCAAGCTTTTATTCAATTCTCATTACTGTTCTCTCAAATTGTTGGCATTGGTTTTCCTGCACGGCACTGACAATCTCGTCTAGCGTGCGGAGGGGACCTCACTTGGCGGACAGCAACCACCTTGACATCGGTTGCTTAGCCTTACGTCGCCCTTCCAAAGGACCTCAGGAAGGCGCCGCGTAATACTAAGTATGTATCTAGTTCCCTGTTGAAGTATTTGAAAAAGACGTTAATGCTTTTAATATAGTGATATATGTACATGCATCTTCATTCATTTACCATCGTGCTACGATCGGTCGCGCAGATACCACCTGTTCGGCAGTTATGTATCATTATTTACCACTGGTTGGGCAGTCATGTATATTCATTTACCACCGTGATACGGACGATTGGGAATACATGCATCTTCATTTACCGCCGTGCTACATACGGTTAGACAGTCATGCATTTACCATCACGCTATAGCCGGTCGGGGAGTTACCACTGATCAGTTGGGCAGTCATCCGTCATACGATATGGATAATAGAAATTGTCTTAAAGAGAAGCATTATATATGTAAGTATAATAAGTACACATACACGGTGGCACTTCAGAGATTCAGGTTGATTTTTATATGTCTTAACTAAATGTTGACTTATGTTTTGTTCAGTTCCGCCTTACATACTCGGTATATTATTTGTACTAACCTCCTTTTGTTGGGGATGTTGCATTCACGCCTGTAGGTAAAGATAATTAGTTTGATGAGCCCTCATAGTAGATAAGATTGACATTCAACAAAGGATCGGTAAGACTCCACCTCATTCGGAGTGCAGCCGAGTCTATGAGTCATCGGGTCAGAGTTTTGCTACAGACTTATGGGTAAGTCGGTACCCTGTCCCATTTGATGTCAAATAGTCTTAGAGGCTTTTATACAGAGGTTCATTTTGTACAGTATGTCAGAGGCCTTGACGGCCCATATGTATTCATGTTTCAAGAAAAATGGTTCAGTGATACAGTGTTTTCAACTCACAGTTGTACATTATGATTTGTGTCCATGTGGGCCCATGATAGTTATGAAAGGAATGAGTTCAACTAACTCGACCTATCTATGTTCTAGTTTTGATCGAATGATCATGAGTTATAGAGTGGTTCAGTCGGGCCAGCTCGACACCGGGTGCCAGCCACGCCTCCCCAGGTTTGGGGCGTGACAATGTGGTATCAGAGTGGGTCATGTCCTACGAAGTCTACAAAGTCGTGCCTAGTAGAGTCTCACTTATGGTCGTGTTGTGCGCCACATTTATAATTGAGAGGATGTAGGGCATTTAGGAATCGTTGCCCTTCTTTTGTTTCCATATTGTGCCATAAAGGTGAGTCATAAGAAGTCAGTATGAAGTTTTCGCCAGATTTTGTATGTACTAGAGGTGCAGGTACTATAGTATAGCTTTAAGTGTAATTTCCATCTATGTTGAAGAGAGATTATGAAAGAAACACACGATACAATGTGAGATTGAAAAGTAAGTAAGGTAAAGGTGAAGAAAATACGAGATACTCAAGTACAAAAGGTTGTGAATAGTCGAGACTTCGGATATAGTTTTGGTTTTAGTTTAATTTACAGAGGAGACCCTATTGAAAATTTTGTAAATCTCTATGAGTTAACATTCGAGGACGAATGTTCTAAAGGGAGGAAGGATGTCATACCCTGTACTTTAATATCAGGATATGCCATAATAATCTATTCGTGCTTGAAGGGATTAAGTCTATTCATGAGATTATAGAGGATTAGTGACTATGTAATTACAAGAGTCCGTAAGTCTAACAGCATTGATACCGTCATGTACATTTGATATGATATTTGGAGTGGAACGTCTTTTGTAAAAAAAAAGGTTTGAAAAATATGATTTTATATAGTTATTAATATTACTACTTTCGAATATGCTTTATATTATACACATAATATGAGAAAGTTTATGAGATTTTCTTTATTATAAAGATAAAAATTATTTTCTCACAAGAAAAAGTTATCTTTTTACCATTTTAATAATTAAGTGTACGAGGATTTTTAATATTTATATGAGATTAGGAAAATTATAAGTTGAGAAAATATATTTATTTTTAAATGGATGTGTACTGAAATAATAGTGTATGTATTTATTTTATACGGTACCACATGACCATGATAACAGGGTATATATAAAGTGTATTAAAAGTGGATAGTATTTTAAGTAATTTGAAATAATTCTTAATAATGTGAATAATTGGTTAATTATTAATTTTTGTGGAAGATTAGTTAGTTAATTATAAAATTTTGGATAAGTCTTGAGCCCCCCCAACGTGGCAACCATATAGGATTAACTAAATGACTCATAAATCTAGTTAAATAGGTGGCGTGAATAAAATGAGTCTTCGAGAAGATAGTAGGACTACTTAAATACTTAAAAACATCCCAAACAAGTACACTTAAAAGATGCTACGCACAACAAATATTGATAAGACTCATAAGAATACATATAATGTCCTCTACTAGCCTATTGGTTTCAAGAACAAATGTAGCGTTGGTTATGCCTTCACCAACATGATATTTGGCAAACGATTTCGTTTCTTGGATACTAAGTTCTATGATTGAGGAAAATGCAGAAAATGACATAGATATTATACACACATCGGTTTCCTCCGGATAATAGCAAATTGGAGACTTCCTTGTAGTGAAGTAACGTGGAAGAAGACTAGTTTTGGCATATAAGATTGAGGCATGGAGGGGATTGTTCATGGATACATGTAGATAGTATGAATTAAAGGTATATTAAGGCTAATCCTTCTTTCTTTTGTCATGATCCAAGTAACGATACATAAACGTAATGCTATTCCATAAGTGGTTCTACTCTTAGCAGTTGAGGATGCCTATGTTATTCATTCCTGTAAAGTGATATTCAAGCATGTCTAAGTATGTATCTAGTTCCCTATTGAAGTATTCGATAAAGATGATAATGCTTATAATATAGTGATACATGTACATCATGTTCATGTATTTACCATCGTGTTACGACCGCTCGCCCATATACCATTGGTTGGGCAGTTATGTATCATTATTTAGCACCGGTTGGGCAGTCATGCAGATTCATTTACCACCGTGCTACGGCCAGTTGGGAAGACATGCATCTTTATTTACCACTGTCGCAGTCATGCATTTACCATCGCGCTACAGTCGGTCGGGTAGAAACCACTGATCAGTTGGGCAGTGAAGCATCATACAATATGGATAATAGAAATAGTCTCAAAGAGAAGAATTATATATGTAAGTATAATAAGTACGCATATACGGTTACACTTCAGAGATTCAGGTTGATTTTTATATGTCTTAAATAAATGTTGACTTATTATTTTGTTCAGTTTCGCCTTACATACTCGGTACATTATTCGTACTGACGTCGTTTTGTTGGGGACGCTGCATTCATGCCTGTAATAGATAATCAGTTTGGTGAGCCCTCATAGTAGATGATATTGCCATTCAACGAAGGATCGGTAAGACTCCACCTCATTCCGAGTGCAGCCGAGTCTATGAGTCATCGGGTCAGAGTTTTGCTACAGACTTATGGGTAGTCCGGTACCCCGTCCCATTTGATGTCAAATAATCTTAAAGGCTTTGTAGATAGAGGTTCAATTTTTTCAGTATGTTAGAGGCCTTGACGGCCCATATATATTCATGTTTTAAGAAAAATGATTCAGTGATACAGTGCTTTCCACTAACAGTTGTACATTATGAGTTGTGGCCATGTGGGCCCATGATAGTTATTAAAGGAATGAGTTCAGCTAAGTTCTAGTTTTGGTCGAATGATCATGAGCTACAAAGTGGTTCACTCGGGCAACATCGGGGGTGCCAACCATGCTTCCCCAGGTTTGGGGAGTGACAATGTGGTATTAGAGTAGGTCGTGTCCTAGGAAGTCTACAAAGTCATGCCTAGTAGAGTCTCACTTATGGTATTGTTGCGCGCCACATTTTTAATTGAGAGGATGTAGGGCATTTAGGAAATGTTACCCTTCTTTTGTTTCTAGATTGTGCCATAGAACTGAGTCGTAAGAAGTCAGTATGATGTTTTTGCCATATTTTATATGCACCTGAGGTGCATGTATTTATAGTAGAGCTTTAAGCGTAATTTCCATCCATGTTAAAGGGAGATTATGAAAGAAACAGAAGATACGATGCGGGATTGAAAAGTAAGTAGGTTAAAGGTGGAGAAGATACGAGATACTCAAGTACAAAAGGTTGTAAATAGTCGAGACTTCGAATATAGTTTGGGTTTTAGTTTAATTTACAGAGGAGACCCTAGTAAAAATTTTGTAAATCTCTAAGAGGTAACATTCGAGGACGAATGTTCTAAAGGGGGGAAGGATGTTACATCCCGTACTTTAATATCATGATAAGTCGTAATAATCCATATGTGCTTGAATGGATTAAGACTATTCATGATATTATAGAGGATTTGTGACTATATTATTATAACACCCCGTAAGTCTAACAACATTGATACCGTTATATACCTTTGATATGATATTTGGATTGGAACATCTTTTTTTTAAAAAAAGTGAAAAATATGATTTTATATAGTTATTAATATTACTACTTCCGAATATACTTTAAATTATACACATAATATGAGAAAATTTATGAGATTTTCTTTATTGTAAAGATATAAATTATTTTCTCACAAGAAAAGAAGGTTATCTTTTTACCATTTTAAGAATTAAGCATATAAGAATTTTTACTCTTTATATGAGATTAGGAAAATTAGAAGTTGAGAAAATATATGTATTTTTACATGGATGTTTTACTAAAATAATAGTGTATGCATTTATTTTAAATGGTACCACATGACCATGATAGAAGGGTATATATAAAGTGAGTTAAAAGTGGGTATTTTAAGTAATTTGAGATAATTCTTAATTATGTGAATAATTGGTTAATTAATGATTTTTGTGGAAGATTAGTTTGTTAATTATAAAATTTTGGATAAGTCTTGAGNATAGGTGGCATGAATAAAATGAGTCTTCGAGAAGATAGTAGGACTACTTTAATACTTAAAAACATCCCAAACAAGTACACTTAAAAGATGCTACTCACAGCGAATATTAACGAGACTCATGAGAATACGTATGATTTCCTTTAGTTGCCTATTTATTTCAAGAACAAATGTAGTGTTGGTTATGCCTTCATTAACATGATATTTGGAAAAGGATTTATTTTCTTGGATACTAAGTTCTATGATTGAAGCAAATGGAGAAAACGACATAGATATTATGCACACATCGGTTTCCTCCGGATAATAGAAAATTGGAGACTTCCTTGTAGTGAAGTAACATGGAAGAAGACTAGTATTGGCATATAATATTGAGGCGTGGAGGGGATTGTTCATGGATATAAGTAGAAAGTTGTCCTTAAAAGTATGTTAAGGCTAATCCTTCTTTCTTTAGGCATGATCCAAGTAATGATACGTAAAGGTAATGCTATTCCATAAGTGGTTTTACTCTTAGCAGTTGAGGATGTCTATGTTATTCATTCTTGTAAAGTGATATTCAAGCATGTATAAGTATGTATCTAGTTCCCTATAGAGTTATTTGATAAAGATGTTAATGCTTATAATATAGTGATACGTGTACATGCATCTTCATGCATTTACCACCGTGCTTCAGCCAGTCGGGCAGATACTACCGGTTGGGCAGACATGCATATTCATTTACCACCGTGCTACGTCTGATTGTGTAGACATGCATCTTCATTTACCACTGTGCTGCAGAAGGTCGGATGGTCATGCATTTACCACCGTGCTACGACCGTTCGGGCAGTTACCACTAATCAGTTGAACAGTCATGCATCATACGATATGGATAATATAAATAGTCTCAAAGAGAAGTGTAATGACCCGGTCGATCGTTTTAAGAATTTATGCCCTGATACCTATTTACCGTTTCTCCCATGTCTATTTACGTTATTGGAACCTTTCGGTACATTGAGTGAGGGAATCCGGGGTGATTTATGACACATAGTCCATAAATGTGGATCTTAGTTTTAGAAATCTAGCCGTAGCTAGAGCTGTGTGAAGACGGATCCGGAATGGGATTTCGTCGACTCCGTTAGGTGATTTTGGAGTTAAGAGCGTACTCGGAATATGTTTTCGAGGTCGGTTGTAGATTTAGGCTTGAATTGGTAAAAGTTAGAAATTCGGCGAATTCGGCCGATAGGTGAGATTTTGATATCAGACTCGGAATGGATTTACGGAAGTGAAAGGAGGTCCGCAATGTCGTTTATGACTATGTGCAAAATTTGAGTTCATTTGGATGAGTTTAGACGCGTTTCGATGTCCGATGTGAATTCTAGAATTTTCCTAAGTTCCTAGGCTTAAATCTATGCATAATCGATGTTTTTGATGTTATGAGACGTGTTTTTAAGGCTCGACCTAGTTTGAATAAGGTATTAGGGTCGGTTGGTGGTTTTGGTTGAGGTCCCGGGGACCTCGGGATTGTTTCGGATGCTTGACGGCAGAATTTGGAACTTATCAAATTTCTGAACCAGGCTTTCTTCTGGTGTTTCGCACCTGCGAAGGTTTTTCCGCAGGTGCAGACACACAGGCTCGATAGGGCTAGTCGCAGGTGCGACGGTGAGGGGGTTAACCAGTGGTCACAGGTGCGACCTGGGTTCCGCAGGTGCAAAACCGCAGGCGTGACCAAACGACCGCAGGTGCGGCCTCACTGGACTTAAGTGAATTCCGCACCTGGGATGATTTTTCCGCAGGTGCTGTACCGCATGTGCGGTGATCGGGACCGTAGGTGCGAGATCTCTGTGTGTTTATTCCAAAAATCCAAGGGTTCGAATTTCATAAGTCTAAAATCGTTTGAAAGCTCGGGAATTGGCAATTTTCAGTGGGTTTTGAAGAGAAGGGTTGTAGGTAACGTTTTCTAATCCTAATTCATTGTTAGACCATTAATCCCCATTGTTTTCTTTAGTTTAATTAACAACAATAGGGGAAAACCATGGGAACTTGATGAAATTTTCCCCAACTGAAATTCTGAGAGTTTAGGGTTTTTTTGACATCAGACTTCGATGATTCTTGTCTAGTGAGTTCGTGAGTGAATGTGTGTCCGGAAAATATAACTTTTACCCGATTCCGAGATGTGGGCCCGAGGGGCATTTTGGTCAAATTTCGTAATTTCGTGTATTAACTTCAAATTAATTAGTTATTTTGATTTCTTGAAATGATATTCACATTATGCAATCAGATTGAATAGATTTGGGCCACCCGGAGTTGGATACTCGTGGAAAGAGCGTGATCATTAGATGATTAGCACACTCGAGGTAAGTGGCTTGCCTAACTCTGTGTTGGGGAAATTTCCCTTAGGCATTTATAACTAATTCTTGACATAAAAACCCCGTGTATGTGAGGTGACGAGTACATGCACGGGATATTCTCACTAATTCCATTGTTTCCTTTTATGACATACTTCATCTTCAATTCCTATTATTTCTGTTATTGGTTTAACTGAGTAACGACTTAAGATTTTATCAAGTCCAGCGATTTTACCTGATGTTCCACTCGTTACTATTATTTGAAATTGGGTTAAGTAACTTCCTCTATATTTGCCAACTGTTTTCCCAAAACTTTTGAATTACGCTATATCCGATATACATCTCGCATTACATATTTACATTGGGACTGCGCGCTATGACTTAAGACTTTCCCTTGCATTGTACTGCATATTTACATTGGGACTGCGGGCTATGACCTAATACTTTCCCTTGCATTGTATTTGATATTTACATTGGGACTGCGGGTTATGACCTGAGACTTTCCCTTGCATTGCATTGCATATTTACATTGGGACTGCGGGTTATGACCTGAGACTTTCCCTTGCATTGCATTGCATATTTACATTGGGACTGCAAGCTATGATCTGAGGCTTTCCCTTGCATTGCATTGCATATTTACATTGGGACTGGGGGTCGAGACCTGAGACTTTCCCTTGTATTGCATTTTACGACTATCTACTAATTTGTATGTTGTACGGAACTGAGATTTATTACTTCGTTCTTTCCGGTTCACTTTAATTCCCGTTAATTATTGTTGTTTTACTTAATTGTTAATTATATATGTTTATTTTTGCAAACTCAGTAGAGCCGCAACCTGACCTCATTACTACTTGACTAGGGTTAGGCTTGGCACTTACTGGGTACCGAGTGTGGAGTACTCACGCCCTTCTGCGCATGTTTTTCTCATGTACAAATCCATCTTTGGGAGGCTTTGAGGTATTTCTGCAGCGTCCGCAGAGCTTCTGAGTCCCCCTCCTCTATTAGCATAGTTATACTTCGTATATGAGACTACACTTTCCTTTCCAGTTTTGTATATTGAACCATAGAGTTTAGCTTGTGATGTTGGTGACATTCCGGGTGTTGGGAAGTAAAATAAATGTATATGCTGAGCATCAACGTTATATCTAGTAGATATCTTTTCTGTCTTTATTTTTATTGATTCTGTTGTTTTCCCAAAATTTCTAGGCTTACCTAGTCATAGAGACTAGGTGCCGTCACGATAACTTTCGGAGGGAAAATCGGGTCGTGACAAGAAGCATTATACGTAAGTATAATAATTAAGCATATACGGTGGCACTTCAGAGATTCAGGTTGATTCTTATATGTCTTAAATAAATGTTGTCTTAATAGTATGTTTCAGTTTCGCCTTACATACTCGGTACATTATTCGTACTGACGTCCTATTGCTGGGGACGCTGCATTCATGCCTTCTGGTATAGATAATCAGTTTGATGAGCCCTCATAGTAGATGAGATTGGCATTAAATGAAGGATCAGTAAGACTCCACCTCATTCGGAGTGCAGCCGAGTCTATGAGTCATCAGGTAAGAGTTTTTCTACAGGCTTATGGGTAGGTCGGTACCCTATCCCATTTGATGTCAAATAATCTTAGAGGATTTGGAGAGAAAGGTTCATTTTGTAGAGTATGTCAGTGGCCTTGACGGCTCATATGTATTCATGTTTTAAGAAAAATGGTTCAGTGATACAGTCTTTTCCACTTACAGTTGTACATTATGAGTGGTGGCCATGTGGGCCCATGATAGTTAGGAAAGGAATTAGTTCAGCTAACTCGACCTATGTATGTTCTAGCTTTGGTCGGATGATCATGAGTTAAAAAGTCGTTCGCTCGGGCCAGCTCGGCACCGGGTGCCAGCCACGCCTCCCCAAGTTTGGGGCGTGACAATGTGGTATCAGAGTGGGTCGTGTCGTAGGAAGTCTACAAAGTTATGCCTAGTAGAGTCTCACATATGGGTGTGTTGCGGGCCACATTTGTAATTGAGAGGCTGTAGGGAATTTAGGAAATGTTACCCATCTTTTGTTTCCAGATCATGCTATAGAGCTGAGTCGTAAGAAGTCAGTATGGAGTTTTGCCCTATTTTATATGCATTACAGTAGAGCTTTAAGCGTAATTCCATCTATGTTGAAGGGAGATTATGAAAGAAACAAAAGATACGATGCGAGATATAAAAGTAAGTAAGGTAAAGGTGAAGAAGATACGAGATACTTAAGTACAAGATGTTGTGAATAGTCGAGACTTCAGATATAGTTTGGGTTTTCATTTAATTTACAGAGGAGACCCTAGTGAAAATTTTATAAATCTCTAAGAGTTAACATTCGAGGATGAATGTTCTAAAGGGGGGAAGGATGTTACATCCCGTACTTTAATATCAGGATAAGTCGTAATAATCCATACGTTCTTGAAGGTATTAAAACTATTCATGAGATTATAGAGGGTTTGTGACTATGTTATTATAAGACCTTGTAAGTCTAACAACATTGATACCGTTATATACATTTGATATGATATTTGGAGTGGTGCATCTTTGTAAAACAAAGTTTGAAAAATATGATTTTATATAGTTATTAATATTACTAGTTTCGAATATACTTTAAATTATACACATAATATGAGAATGTTTATGAGATTTTCTTTATTGTAAAGAAATAAATTATTTCTCACAAGAAAAGAAAGTTATCTTTTTACCATTTTAAGAATTAAGCGAACGCGAATTTGTACTCTTTATATGAGATTAGGAAAATTATAAATTTAGAAAATATATGTATTTTTTCATGGATGTTTTACTGAAATAATAGTGTATGTATTTATTTTATATGGTACCACATGACCATGATAGGATGATATATATAAAGTGTGTTAAAAGTGGATAAAATAAGTAATTTGAGATAATTCTTAATTATGTGAATAATTAGTTAATTAATGCTTTTTGTGGAAGATTAGTTAGTTAATTATAAAACTTTAGATAAGTCTTGACCCCCCCCCCCCCACGTGGAAGCCATATAGGATTAACTAAATACCCTATAAATCTAATTAAATAGGTGGCATGAATAAAATGAGTCTTCGAGAAGATAGTAGGACTATTTTAATACTTAAAAACATCCCAAACAAGTACACTTAAAAGATGCTACTCATAACGAATATTAACGAGACTCATAAGAATACATATGATTTCCTTTACTTGCCTATTGATTTCAAGAACAAATGTAGTGTTGGTTATGCCTTCATCAACATGATATTTGGCAAAGGATTTCGTTTCTTGGATACTAAGTTCTATGATTGAGGCAAATGCAGAAAACGACATAGATATTATGCACACATCGGTTTCATCCGGATAATAGAAAATTGGAGACTTCATTGTAGTGAAGTAACGTGAAAGAAGACTAGTTTTGGCATATAAGATTGAGGCGTGGAGGGGATTGTTCATGGATACAGTTAGGAAGTTGTACTTAAAGGCATGTTAAGGCTAATCCTTCTTTCTTTTGGCATGATCCAAGTAACGATACGTAAACGTAATGCTATTCCATAAGTGGTTCTACTCTTAGCAGTTCAGGATGTCTATGTTATTCATTCTTGTAAAGTGATATTTAATCATGTCTAAGTATGTATCTAGTTCCCTATTGAAGTATTTGATAAAAATTTTAATGCTTATAATATAGTGATACATGTACATGCATCTTCATGCATTTACCACCGTGTTACGGCCAGTCGGGAAGATTCCACCGGTTGGTCAGTTATGTATCATTTTTTACCACCGGTTGAGCAGTCATGCATATTCATTTACCACTATGCTACGTTCGGTTTGGAAAACATGCATCTTCATTTACCACTGTGTTGCGGACGGTCGGGTAGTCATGCATTTACCACCACGCTACGGCCGGTCGGGCAGTAACCACTGATCAGTTGGGTAGTCATGCATCATACGATATGGATAATAGAAATAGTCTCCAATAGAAGAATTATATATCTAAGTATAATAAGTACGCATATATGGTGGCACTTCAGAGATTCAAGTTGATTCTTATATGTCTTAAATAAATGTTGACTTATTCTTATGTTTCAGTTCCGCCTTATATACTCGGTACATTATTCGTACTAGCGTCCTTTTGCTGGGGACACTACATTCATGCCTTCTGGTATAGATAATTAGTTTGATGAGCCCTCATAATACATGAGATCGGCATTAAACGAAGGATCAGTAAGACTCCACCTCATCGGAGTGCAGCCGAGTCTATGAGTCGTCGGGTTAGAGTTTTGCTACAGACTTATGGGTAGGCCGGTACTCTGTTGCATTTGATGTCAAATAATTTTAGAGGCTTTGTAGACAGAGGTTCATTTTGTACAGTATGTCAGAGGCCTTGAAGACCCATATGTATTTATTTTTTAAGAAAAATGGTTCAGTGATACAGTGTTTTCCACTTACAATTGTACATTATGAGTTGTGGCCATATGGGCCCATGATAGTTATGAAAGGAATGAGTTCAGCTAACTCGACCTATGCATGTTCTAGTTTTGGTCGAATGATCATGAGTTACAGAGTGGTTCGCTCGGGCCAGCTCGGCACAACGTCACGACCCAAAATCTAGCACAGGTCATGATGGCGCACACCGGAGTCAGGCAAGACAACAACTGTTTACTAGTGAGATTTTCCTTATTTAACATACCAACTCCACACATTCCCAAAGTTTTAAGCTTAGATCATTTCAATAAAAGCGGAAACATTAACCAGCTTAAGTAAATACAACCAAAATGATCATGATCCAATATATACAGTCCCAAAATAAAGAGTCTACTATGTGCGTGCCAGGAACTAGTGTCACAAGTCAACAAGCAAACTAGTAGAATATACAAAAGAGGATACAAACTGTACTACTGTTTGAGAGAAGTAGATAGAAATAAACAAAAGATAACTCCAGAGCACTGCTGCGAATCGCCAAGGGAGGCATCTCACCGTAGAGTCAGGTCCAGAATATATGTCAAGCTCCGGTCGGATAACCAGAAACACCAGCCTCAGAACCTGTACAATTAAGTACAGAAGTGCAGCATGAGTACATAAACATATATGTACCCAGTGAGTATCCCGCCTAACCTCCAAGAGGTAGTGATGAGAGGTCAACATGACACTCACTAAGGTCCAACAGTATAATTTAACAGGATGTAATGGAAACAGTAGGCATGTAAAGGCAATAAAGAAACAAGTATATATGTAAGATACTAAAATCCAGGAAGAACACTGGGAATAAATAAAACAATTACCACTTCACTTTTCCCCCAAATATCTATCAGATCAATATCCATGAATTTAGCAACAAATAGATCATACGCATGCAGGGTAAGGAGAACCGGCTGGAGTCATAAGGTAGTCAAGCCCGTGCATTGCCGAGGATCGAACGACCCGTACAGAAAGTTCATATCTTAACCTCTCTACGCACTGCCGAGGATCGAACGGCCCGTACCAAAAGTGCATCTTTCAACCTCTCTATGCACTACCGAGGATCAAACAGCCCGTACCAAAAGTGCAATCTCTCAATCCGCCGTGGCGTACGACCCGTTCCCATAAGAGTGGGGGAAATCACATTCCGCTCGCGGAATGTAAATTGGGAAGCGGTCACATGCACACACATTATTCCTTTTTAAAAGAGAATACCTTTCAGTGAGCAATTTGTTACAAGTTTTTCTCAAATTTCATAACTTCGGGGAAATAAGCAACATTTAAGGTTAATTCATTAAGCATATAGTTTATATCAAGCAAAACACAAGGCATCATGCGGGCCTAACTACCCAGACATAATAGCAATAGTCGCTACGTACACACTCTCGTCACTTTGTACGTATCTAGCCCCCACAAATTATCACATATAGCATTTAAATCACCTAGGGGGACAATTCCCATCACAAGGTTAGAAAGGAGACTCACCTTGCGTTGAATTTACTCCCCGGACCGAGAACGTGCACGAAACTCCGAACTCTACACTCGAGGACTCGAAACTAGCCAAAAGTTATATAAATACATTACTTTATATTCAAAGCATGGAATTCTCCTAGTACTTAGCCAAATTAACCATTCTTGAAGAAAATAAAAAATCCGACCTCGGGCCTGCATGCTCGGATTCCAATAATTCTCGAAGAAAACCCTCAACCAAAGCCTAAGGATCATTAATATACAATTTTTACTTGATTGCATAGCAAATTTACGGGTAAATTCTCAAATTATCGAAAGCCCTAGGTTACTACCCAATTCTTGATTTTTCAGTAATTATTAAACTTAACTAGGAATTCATGCATGAGGCTAATATTAGAGTAGAATTTACTTACCTTTAATAACCAAGTCATTTGCCCCTCTAAAATGGTGGAAATCTCCCCAAGGAAGAAGAAGAAGACGATGAGAAATAATGAATTAACCCGTGTATAAAAACACTGTCTAAACAGTGTTTTCGCACCTACGGCTCGAGGACGACACCTGCGGTCTCGTACCTGCGAGCAAAGCCACGCACCTGCGAAAATGGACTGGGGAGCCTGGGCCCGCACCTGCGGAGTGGAGATCGCACCTGCGAGAATTGGCCAGACCACTAGGGGTTGCACCTGCGAGGCTGGGACCGCAGGAGCGGTCCCGCACCTGCGACTGGTCAACCGCACCTGCGGTCACACCAGAACAGGTGCACCAGCAGCTATTTCAGCTGGTCTTTGTCCTCGTGTGGTGTCCGGGAGGCACGTGGTCCCACCTGAACCCCCGTCCAAATATGCCAACAAGTCCCAAATCATAATACGGACTCGCTCGAGCCTTCAGAACACCCAAAACAACGCTAAAACTCAAAATAACACCTCAAAACCCCACGAATTAAACTTAGGAACTTTAAGTTTTCTAGACTTCAGTAACAACGCGCCGAACCGACCTATACAACTCGGAATAGCACCAAATTTTGCAGGAAAGTCATAAATGACATAACGGAACTAATCCCGATCTCGGAATTTCGTTCGGACCTTGATAACACAAAAACACGTCCCAAACCAAAATAGGAACTTAAGGAACTTCTTATTTCAATATTGGGAGCCGAAACGCTCCCGATGAACATACACCCAATTTCAAAATCATCACATGAAGCTACCGGAACCGACGAATCTCGATTCCGAGGTCGTTTACCCAAAAGGTTGACCGAAGTCAAACTTGGCCTTAAAGGCCAACCTTAAGGAACCAATTGTTCCTATAGCACTCTAAACACCTCCGAATCCCGGACCACCAGTCCCCGCAAGTCATAAATCATAAAAAGCCGCTATGGGAAGTTTCATTTAGGGGAACGTGGTCCAATAACGCAAAACGACCGGTCGGGTTGTTACATTCTCCGCCTCTTAAACAAACGTTCGTCCTCAAACGGGTCTAGAATCATACCTGAAGTGCTGAATATGTGTGGATATCTGCTGCGAATGTTCTCCCCGGACACCCAGATCGCCTCCTCAACTGGATGGCCCTTCCACTGGACCTTTGCAATAGAAACTCTCTTGGACCTCAACTGGTGGTCCTGTCTATCAAAAATAGTAACTGGATCTTCCTCGTAGCCCAACCTCTCATCCAATTGAATGGTACTAAAATCAACCACATGAGAGAAGTCGGCGTGGTACCTCCGGAGCATGGATACATGAAAAATTGGATGAACTCCTGGTAATCTGGGAGGCAAGGCTAGCTCATAAGCAATCTCCCCAACTCGCCTCAACACCTCTAAGGGACCTATGAACCTCGGGCTCAGCTTGCCCGTCTTCCCAAACCTCATAATACCTTTCATAGGCGAGACATTCAACAGTACCCTTTCTCCCTCCATAAATGATACATCACGTGCCCTCTGATCCGCGTAACTGTTCTGTCTGGACTGTGCTACGGAGCCTCTCCTGAATCAACTTCACTTTCTCCTAGGCATCCCTCACCAGGTCGGTGCCATATAATTTAGCCTTGCCAGCCTCAAACCACCCGATAGGAGAACGACATCGCCGACCATACAAAGCCTCAAATGGTGCCATCTCAATGTTGGACTGATAACTATTATTGTAAGCAAACTCGGCCAAAGGCAAGAACTGGTCCCACTGACCTCTGAAGTCAACAACACATGCCTTGAGCATGTCCTCCAATATCTGAACTGTACGCTCCGACTGACCATCAGTCTGAGGGTGAAATGATGTGCTGAGGTCGATCCGGGTGCCCATCTCACTATGTAATGCTCTCCAAAAGTGCGAGGTGTACTGAGGACCTCGATCTGATACAATGGTCACCGGCACACCATGCAACCGGACTATCTCAAGAATGTAGATCTGGGCCAACCTTTCAGAATTATATGTAGTAGCTACTGGAATGAAATGTGCTGATTTGGTCAATCTATCCACAATGACCCAAACCACGTCCACCTTACGCAAAGTCTGAGGAAACCCAACCACGAAGTCCATAGTGATGCGCTCCCATTTTCACTCAGGAATGGGCAGCTGCTGAAGTAGGCCTCTTGGCCTCTAGTGCTCATACTTCACCTACTGGCAATTAAGACACCTAGTCACATACCCCACAATGTCCTTCTTCATTCGCCTCCACCATTAATGCTGCTTCAAGTCACGATACATCTTCGTAGCCCCAGGATGAATAGAATAATCGAGAACTGTGTGCCTCATCTAGAATCCTCTCCCTCAGGCCATCAACATTAGGAACACATAAGCGGCCCTGAAGCCTCAGAATACCATCCTCGCCAATAGTAGCCTCCTTAGCCCTACCCCAAACCACTGTCTCCCGAAGCTCCGCTAAGCACGGATCATAGAACTGTCGGGACTTAATCTCCCCCAATAACGAAGACTGAGCAACCACATGTGCTAAAACTCGACGAGGCTCTGAAAGGTCTAACCTCACGAGGAGATTGGCCAAGGACTGAATATCCAAGGCTAGAGGTCTCTCTTCTGCTTTAATATAAGCCATGCTACCCATACTCTCCGCCTTCCTGCTCAAAGCATCCGCTACCACATTTTCCTTGCTCGGTTGATAAACAATGGTGATATCATAATCTTTCAACAACTCAAGCCATCTACGCTTCCTCAAATTAAGATCCTTCTACTTGAACAAGTGTTGCAAGCTACGGTGGTCTGTACAAACCTCACAGGACACTCCATACATGTCACGACCACAAATCCTAAATCGACCGTGATGGAACCTTTCGTGGAACTAGGCTAGCCAATAACCACATGTTCACAATTTCTTTCAAAATCCCAATAAAAAAATCAAGAATATATAATGGTTACTAAATAAATTAGGCCAATAAACAGTGCCACCAACCCTAAAACCCGGAGCCAACAAGTCATGAGCATCTAAAAGAATGAGCCAAAATATACTATCATAATACAAAACCTCCGAATGAAAGCTAGATACAACAAGAAGGGAAAAACAGAGATGATGCGGACGCTGAACAACTACCTCTATATCCCGCAATCCGGCTCCGCGCGGAAAAAAAAAGATGGCTAATGCTCAAAATCTGAACCTGAATCTGCACACAGGGTGCATGGAGTAATGTGAGTATGCCAATTCAGTAGTAATGAAAATAAATCAAGTCTAAGCGGCCAGGAAAAACATAAAAATCAATGCCATCAAATCACAATATACACAGCCTTACTTTCCAATGGTATAACATAGATGTATGAAATCGTCATGCCTTAAAACCAACTTCAGAAAAATCCCTTGAAGAACGTATATTTTTCAAACAAATTCAACCGAAAGTTTTAGTGATAAAAATGAAATGAATCATATAGAGGCCCCTCGGGAAAAACATATTTCTTAAGCTCAGAGTGAAAGTAGTAAAATCATAAGTAGCCCCTCGGGCAAAACATATATCATAATCAGCCCCTCGGACATACCTCACTATCACTTGTAATCAGTCCCTCAGCACCTCATAGTAACTCAGCACCTCGCAGTCACTCATACCTTCCAATCACTCGTCACTCGGCACTCTGTAGGTACCTGCGCTCACTAGGGGTATGTATAGATTCCGGAGGGGCTCCTACAACCCAAGCGCTATAAAACAAGCCAAATCATGGCATTGATCACTCCCAGGAACTCTACCTCTCTCATATCATAACATCCTCACAATATTGGCCCTCGGCCTCACTCAGTCAGACACTCTCATCATGCCACTCGGGCCATAAATAAACGGAGTTCTCGACCCAAAATAGTATTTCATTTCAAGAAATAGTAATATCATCAAATAGGAGTGTCAACAATTTCATCAGAAAGACTGAGTGTAAAATCATAGTTTCAAATTAGTGAGAATATCAGTAAAAAAGCCCCAGAGGGGTTAAAACAGATGGGCACTAGGCCCCAAACATGGCTTACAACCCAAATATATCAAATCATAGCAATACTGTAAAACATATTCTTAAAAAGCAGTTTCACAACTCAATAGCTGCCTAAAAAGAGACATAATTCCAAATTTTTAGTTCGTGCATGCCCCACACTTGTCATCCAGTGTGTGCGTCACTCCAAATCCTTGAAGGGATGTAAAGTCTGGGGTTTCATACCCTCAGGACAGGATTTATAACCATTACTTATCTCTACCTGGCCACAACACTAGTCCGCAATGCTCATGCCCCTAAAATTGGCTCCCGATTTCTCCGACTCTAGCCAAAAGCAGTTCAACATCATTAATATATACTCAAGGAACACAACCCAATCGAAAATTATCAAATTATACAAAAATCTCGAAATTCGGCCAAACCCGAGCCCCAAGCCTACGTCTCGGAATCCAATAAAATTTACATCATAAGAACCCTTATCCTCCCACGGTTCTATACATACCAAGAACACTAAAATCGGACCACAATTGCCCACTCAAATCCTCAAAAGAAGAATAAATTTTCCATGCACCCCTTCTTCCCCAACTTGTGTTTAATTCCAGCAATTCTATTGTTTAATCATTTAGAAATCGACATATAAACGAGTTATGAAGTTAAGAACCTTAACTCCAAGTGATTCCCTTCAATTCCCTTTTCAATCCTCTCAAAAGTGCTCCCAACTCACCAACAATGGAGGAAAATATGAGCCAATTTCGCATAACAGGCCTTTTAAACATTATGTCCAGCTAATATATTTTCTTCATTGCGATCGCAAACATTGGCACGCGATCACGATTCACAGAACAACCAACCAGTGCGATCGCAGACCAAAACATGCGATCGCATAGAACAAATTCTCCACCCCACACGCGTGCCTCAAAATACCCTTCGCGATCGCAGAAATTCCCACGTGATCGCACTGCCTAACCAGGCCAACCTACGCGATCGCAATCCTTACCACGCGATCGCGTAGAAAAAAATGCCTGCCCCACTATTTAACCCTACGCGATTGCAAACATCCTTACGCAATCGCGTAGAAGGAAACAAGAACCTCACTCCAGCAGAAATCTGCCTAGTTTACAAGCCAAGAATTGGTCCGTTAATCACCCGAAACACACCCGAGACCCTCGGGACCTCAACCAAACATACCAACATATCCCATAACATCATTCAAACTTATTCGAGCCTTCGAAACACAAAAAAAAAATGCAACAACACCAAAATGACATCAAATTCAAGCCTATGAACTTTGAAACTTCCAAATTTCGCCAACTACGCCGAAACCAACCAAAACACCTCCAATTGAGCTGAAATTTTCTAGACATATCCAAAATGTCATTAAGAACCTGATCCAACTTTCGGAATCCCATTTCGACCCAGATAGCTTCTTTACCACTGCCGACCGGAAATCACCAAAAACCAAATTTTGCCAATTCAAGCCTAATTCTACACCGGACACTACAAAATATTCTAAACACACTCCTAAGTTCCAAATCACCTAACGAATCTATCCGAGCCATAAAATCCGCATTCCGAGGTTGTTTACGGATAAGTCAACTCTCAGTTAACTTTGTCAACTATTAGGCTACTTTGAGAGACTAAATTCCTCAATTCTCACCATAACCACTCCAGACCTGAACCAATTGACCCAACACAACAAAAACATGATAGTAATATATAACAAATGCAAAAATAGGGGAAAACGGGGTAAATCTCATGGAACGACCGGCCGGATCGTTACATCCTCCCCCTCTTAAACAAACGTTCGTCCTAGAACGGGTCTAGAAATGTTCATCCTCGAAGAATATCTATCCCGCATCTCCCGCTCGGTCTCCCAGGTGGAATCCTCCACCGGCTGCCCTCTCCACTAAACCTTCACTGAAACTATATCCTTGGTCCTCAGCTTCTTGACCTGTCGACCCAAAATAGCCACTGGCTCTACCTTATATGACATATCACCCTCGAGCTGAACCGTGCTGAAGTCCAAAACATGGGAAGGGTCACCAACATACTTCTAGAGCATCGAAACATGGAATACTGGATGAATACTCGATAAACTGGGAGGCATAGCAAGCCTATAAGCCACCAACCCAACCCTCTAAAGCACCTCAAATGGACCAATGAACCTGAGACTCAGCTTCCCTCTCTTCCCAAATCTCATAACACCCTTCATGAGTGACACCTTCAGCAACACCCTATCCCCAACCATGAAAGACACATCTCGGACCTTCCGGTCGGCATAACTCTTCTGCCTAGACTGTGCCGTACGAAGTCTCTCCTGAATTAACTTTGCCTTACTCAAAGCATCCTGAACCAAGTCTGTGCCCAACAGCCTAGCCTCGCCCGGCTCAAACCAACCAACCAGAGACCTGGACCTACTACCATATAAAGCCTCATACAGAGCCATCTGGATACTCGAATTATAGCTGTGATTATATGCAAACTCTGCTAGTGGCAGAAACGGGTCCCATGAACCACCAAAGTCAATCACACAAGCACGCAATATATCCTCTAAAATCTAAATGGTACGCTCCGACTGCCCGTCGGTCTGAGGATGAAACGCTGTGCTCAGTTCAACCTAACTACCCAACTCTCTCTGCACGGCTCCTCAAAACTGAGATGTGAACTGAGTACCTCTGTCGGAAATGATAGAAACTGGAACCCCATGCAATCAGACAATCTCCCTGATATAAATCTCAGCTAACCTCTCCGAAGAATAAGTAGTACCAACAAGAATGAAGTGCGCGGACTTGGTCAACTGATCCACAATAACCCATATAGCATCAAACCTCCTCGAAGTCCGTGGGAGTCCAACTACAAAGTCCATGATGATCCGCTCCCACTTCCACTCCAGAATATCAAACCTCTGAAGCAGTCCACCAGTTCTCTGGTGCTCATACTTGACCTACTGACAGATGAGACACCGAGCCACAAACTCCACGATATCCTTATTCATCCTCCTCCACCAATAATGCTGCCTCAAATCCTGATACATTTTCGCGACACCTAGATGGATGGAATACCGCGAACTATGAGCCTCTGCTAGAATCAAATCTCGAAGCCCACCTACATTGGGCATGCAAATCCAGCCCTGCATCCTCATGACCCCATCACCACTAATAACCACATCCCTGGCATCACCGTTACGGACCCTGTCCTAAGAACAAGAAAATATGGATCATCATACTGGCGTGCTCTAATCTGATCATAAAGAGATGACCTGGAGGCCACACAAGCCAACACCCGCGGGGGCTCCGATAGATCCAATCTCACCAACTGACCTGCTAAGGCCTGAACATCAAGGGCTAATGGCCGCTCAGCTATTGGAAGGTAGGCTGGACTCCCCAAACTCTCTGCTCTACGACTCAAGGCATCAACCACTACATTGGCCTTCCCCGGATGATATAAGATAGTGAGGTCATAATCCCTGAGGATCTCTAACCATCTCCTCTAACGCAAATTCAAGTCCTTCTGCCTCAGCAGATATTGCAAACTACGATAATCAGTGAAAATCTCACACTGCACCCCATAAAAGTAATGCTGCCAAATCTTCAAGGCATGAACAATGGCAGCTAACTCAAGATTGTGCACTGGATAATTCTTCTTGTGCACCTTCAGCTGTCTAGACGCGTAGGCAATCACCCTACCGTCTTGCATCAATACCGCTCCCAAGACAACTTAAGAAGCATCACAATAAATTGTTTAAGAACCCGAACCAGCAGGCAAAACTAGTACTGGAGCTGTAGTCAATGCTGACTTGAGCTTCTGAAAGCTCTCCTCACACTTATCAGACCATCTGAATGGAGCACCCTTCTGGGTAAATCTGGTCAAAGGCGAAGCAATAGAAGAAAATACCTCCACAAAGCAACGGTAATAACCCGCCAAACCAAGGAAACTCCTAATCTCTGTAGCTGAGGACGGTCTGGGCCAACTCTGCACCGCCTCTATCTTCTTTGGATCAACCTGAATCCCCTTGCTAGACACCACGTGCCCCAAGAAAGATACCGAACAAAGACAAAACTCACACTTGGAGAATTTATCATAAAGCTTCTCCTCCCTAAACCTCTGTAGCACAACTCTCAAATGCTGAGCATGCTCTTCCTGGCTACGAGAATAAACCAGGATGTCATCAATGAACACAATGACGAAGGAATCAAGATAAGGCTGAAACACGCTGTTCATCAATTGCATGAACGTAGCTGGGGTATTGGTTAGCCCAAATGACATAACCAAGAACTCATAATGACCATATCTGGTTCTGAAACAGTCTTCAAAATGTCAGAATACCGAATCCTCAACTGATGATACCCATATCTCAAATCAATGTTGGAAAACACTCTAGCTCCCTGAAGCTAGTCAAACAAATTATCAATGTGGGGCAAGGGATACTGTTTCTTCACCGTAACCCTATTAAACTTCCGATAGTCAATACACATACGCATGGACCCATCCTTCTTCTTTACGAACAACACCGGTGCACCCCAAGGTGACACACTAGGGCGAATGAACCCCTTATCCAGGAGTTCCTGAAGCCGTTCCTTCAATTCCTTAAGTTCCGCTGGTGCTATACGATAAGGTAGGATAGAAATAGGCTGAGTGACTGACACCAAGTCAATACCAAAATCAATATCCCTGTCAGGTGGCATGCCTGGCAGGTCTGCAGGAAACACATCCGGAAAGTCACGAACCACCGGAACTGAATCAATAGCGGGAGTCTCACCACTGGCATCCCTCATGAAGGCCAAATACGATAAACACCCTTTCTCAACCATGCGCTGAGCCTTTAGGTAAGAAATCACCCTGCTAGGCATATACTCGGAAGAAGCTCTCCACTTGACCCTCGGGCGCCCCGGCATAGCTAAGGTTACGGTCTTAGCGTGACAATCAAGAACAACATGGCATGGAGATAATGAATACATGCCCAATATCACGTCAAAATCGACCATGATGAGCAACAGTAGGTCCACTCGGGTCTCCAGAGCCCCAATAGATACAATGCATGACCGATACACACGATCCACAACAACAGTATCGCCCATCGGAGTTGACACATGAACAGAGGTGACTAGAGACTCACGGGGCATATCCAAAAAACCAGAAAAATATGGAGAAACATAGGAATATGTAGTACCAGGGTAAAATAAAGCCAAGGCATCATGACAACAAACTGAAACAATACCTGCAATGACGGTATCTGAGGCCACAGCATCCAGTCTGGCTAGGAATGCATACATACGAGCTTGACCTCCCTCTTTTTGACCTCTCCCTCTAGGGCGGCCTCTAGCTGACTGACCACAACCCCTGGCTGCCTGGGCGGGTGGTGGAGTGACTGGAGCCGAAGTCGAGGGCTGACCCCTCTGTTGAGAAGATCCACCGAAACAGCGGGGACACTGCCTCCACACGTGCCCGAACTCTCCACACTCAAAGCAACTCCCTGGAGCTAGAGGCGGGGACTGATAGAAATACCTAGCACATGTATGACCACTAGAAGACTCATGCGTAGAAGAACCCTGAACTGGGGGTGCTCAAGCTGCACTCTGAGCTGGGAGGTCACCAAATAAAGTGTGGCCTGGCTGAGAACCACGGGGACCCTACCCCGAAGACGCACTAATATATGCTGCGCGGCCTGAGCGAGGAGGCGTGAATGAATTTACCCTTACCCTGCTGAAACTTTCCCCTGAAGGGAGCACCACTGGAACTGCCCGAACCACGAGTCCTCTTGGCTTCCCTCTCCTCCCGCTCCTGGCGGCGAACAAACTTGATATCTCGAGCTATGTCAACAACCTGCTCGAATGAAGCACCTGATACTCTCTCCCGAGTCATAAGCAACCGAAGCTGATAAGAAAGACCATCCACAAACTTCCTCACCCTCTCCCTATCAGTAGGGACAATCTCAGAAGCATACCTAGCCAACTCGGAGAACCTCATCTCGTACTGAGTAACTGATAACTCTCCCTGGTGCAGCTGCTCAAAATGCCTGCGTTGTTCCTCTCTGTGGGACTGAGGAACATACTTCTCCAAAAAGATCATGGAGAACTGCCGCCAGGTAAGAGGTGCTGAACCAGCCGGTCTACGCCTCTCGAACGACTCCCACCAGGTAAAGGCAGCACCCACAAACTGAAATGTAGCAAATGAGACCCCACTGGTCTCCAAAATACCCGCGGTACGCAGTATCCTATGGCACATATCTAGAAACCCCCGGGCGTCCTCGCCATCTGTACCGCTGAAAGTCGGAGGCTGAAGTCTGCTGAATCTTCCAACCTACGCTGCTCGTCCTTAGGCATAGTAGAGACCATATAATCCTGGACCAGAGCAACTGGCTGAGATGGGGCTGCCCCCGGTGCCTGAATACCCTGTGTAGCCTGGTCAGGTGCCCGGGAAACTGGAGTCTGGTTACCTCCCCCTGCCTGAGCTGTAGTGGTAGTAGAAGACATGGTGACTGCCTGAGCAAAACTGGTGCATACTTTCAATATCTGAGACAGGGCCTCTTGAAGACCCGGAATAACCATAGGCACTGATGATGCCTGAGCCTGTCCCGCTGGGAAACCATCGGCGGGAACCTGAACATGATCGATATGGGGATACTATGGTACTTCCCCGACTGCTGCGTGGGCTAGCCCCTACCTCTACCACGACCTCGACCGCGGCTTTGACCTCTCGCTGGTCTAGCCGCTGACTGGTCACTCTGATCGGTATGGCGTCTCCTCACCATCTCTGAGAGAATGAAACAATGTAAGTTCAGATTTCGAAAATCAATAGCTCAACACGAAAGAGTTCAAGAAAGGTAGAAATGTTTCCAAAAAGTTTGGCACCTCTCGAAAATAAGTACAGACGTCTCGGTACTGATCCGCATGACTCTACTAAACCTGCTCATGACTGTTGAGTCCTAGGTAACCTAGGGCTCTGATACCAAACTGTCACGACCCCAAATCCTAAACTGGCCATGATGGCGCCTGTCGTGGAACTAGGCTAGCCAATAACCATATGTTCACAATTTCTTTCAAAATCCCAATAAAAAATCCAAGCATTTCATAAATATACAATGGTTACTAAATAAAGTAGGCTAATAAACAGTGCCACCAACCCCAAAACCCGGAGCCAACAAGTCATGAGCATCTAATAGAATGATCGAAAATATACTATCAAAAAAAAAATCTCCGAATGAAAGCTAGATACAACAAGAAGGGAAAAACAGAGATGCTGCGGACGCTCAACATCTACCTCTATATCCCGCAATCCGGCTCCGCGCGGAAAAAGAAAGATGGCTAATGCTCGAAATCTGCACCTGAATCTACACACAGAGGTGCAGGGAGTAATGTGAGTACACCAACTCAGTAGTAATAAAAATAAATCAAGTCTAAGCGGAAAGGAAACACATAAAAATCAATGCCATCAAATCACAATATACACAGCCTTACTTTGCAATGGTATAACATAGATGTATGAAATCGTCATGCCTTAAAACCAACTTCAAAAAAATTCCTTGAAGAATGTATATTTTTCAAAAAACTTCAACTGAAAGGTTTAGTGATAAAAATGAAATGAATCATATAGAGGCCCCTCGGGCAAAACATATATCGTAATCAGCCCCTCAGACATGCCTCACAGTCACTCACAATCAGCCCCTCGAGCATACCTCACTGTCACTCGTAATCAGTCCCTCAGCACCTCACAGTCACTCAGCACCTCACAGTCACTCATGCCTCGCAATCACTCGGCACTCGGCACTCTGTAGGTACCTGCGCTCACTGGGGGTATGTACAGACTCCGGAGGGGCTCCTACAACCCAAGCGCTATAAACAAGAAAAATCATGGCATCAATCACTCCCAGGCACTCGACCTCTCTCATATCATAACATCCTCACAATATTGGTCCTCGGCCTCACTCAGTCAGACACTCTCATCATGCCACTCGGGCCATAAATAAACGGGGTTCTCGACCAAAAATAGTATTTCATTTCAAGAAATAGTAATATAATCAAATATGAGTGTCAGCAATTTCACCAGAAAGACTGAGTGTAAAATCATAGTTTCAAAGTTGTGAGAATATCAGTAAAATAGCCCCCAAGGGGTTAAAACAGATCGGCACTAGGCCCCAAACATGTCTCACATCCCAAATATATCAAATCATAGCAATATTGTAAAACATATGCTTAAAAAGCAGTTTCACAACTCAATAGATGCCTAAAAAGAGACATAATTCCAAATTTTCAGTTTGTGCACGCCCCACACTCGTCATCCAGTGTGTGCGTCACTCCAAATCCGTGAAAGGATGTAAAGTCCGAGGTTTCATACCCTCATGATAGGATTTATAACCATTACTTACCTCTACCGGGTCACAACATTAGTCCACAATGTTCTTGCCCCTCAAATTGGCTCCCGATTGCTCCGAATATAGCCAAAACCTGTTTAATATCATCAATATTTATCAAAGGAACTCAACCCAATCGAAAATTATCAAATTATACAAGAATCTCTAAATTCGGCCAAACCCAAGCCCCGGGTCCACGTCTCGGAATTTGATACTTTTTATATCATTATAATCCTCATCCTTCCACGATTCTATACATACCAAGAACACTAAAATCAGACCACAATTGCCCACTCAAATCCTCAAAAGAAGAATAAATTTCCCATGCACCCCTTCTTCCCCAACTTGTGTTTAATTCCAGCAATTCTATGGCTTAATCACTTAGAAATCGACATATAAACGAGTTATGAATTTAAGAACCTTACCTCCAGGTGATTCCCTTCAATTCCCTCTTCAATCCTCTCAAAAGTGCTCCCAACTCGCCAACAATGGAGGAAAATATGAGCCAATTTTGCATAACAGGCCTTTTAAACATTCTGCCCAACTAATATATTTTCTTCACTGCAATCGCAAACATTGGCACGCGATCGCGATTCACAGACCAACCAACCAATGCGATCGCAGACCAAAACAGGCGATCACATAGAACAAATTCTCCACCCCCCATGCGCGCCTCAAGATACCCTACGTGATCGCAGAAATTCCCACGCGATCGCACTGCTTAACCAGACCAACCTACGCGATCGCAATCCTAACCACGCGATCACATAGAACAAAATTCCTGCCCCACTATTTAACCCTACGTGATCGCAAACATCACCACGCGATCGCGTAGAAGGAAACCAGAACCTCACACCAGCAGAAATCTGCCTAGTTTTCAAGCCAAGAATTGGTCCGTTAATCACCCGAAACAAACCCGAGGCCCTCAGGACCTCAACCAAACATACCAACATATCCCATAACATCATTCAAACTTAGTCGAGCCTTCGAAACACCAAAAATAACGCAACAACACCAAAATCGCATCAAATTCAAGCCTATGAACTTTGAAACTTCCAAATTTCGCCCACTACGCCGAAACCAACCAAAACACCTCTGATTGACCTAAAATTTTGCAGACATATCCAAAATGACATTAAGAACCTGCTCAAACTTCCGGAATCCAATTTCTACTCCGATATCCTATTTTCCACTGCCGACCGAAAATCATCAAAAACCAACTTTCGCCAATTCAAGCCTAATTCTACACCGGACACCACAAAAATATTCTGAACACACTCCTAAGTCCCAAATAACCTATAGAAGCTATTCGAGCCATACAATCCGTATTTCGAGGTCATTTACCAATAAGTCAACTCTCAGTTGACTTTCTCAACTATTAGGCTACTTTGAGAGACTAAATGCCTCAATTCTCACCATAACCACTCCAGACCCGAACCAACTGACCCAACAGAACAAAAATAGGATAGTAATATATAAAAAATGCAGAAATAGGGGAAACGGGGTAAATCTCACGGAACGACCGACCGGGTTGTTACTATACAAGTAGTGCCTCCAAATCATAAGAGCGTGAACAATCGCCGCCAACTCCAAATCGTGCACCGGGTAGTTCTTCTCATGAACCTTTAGCTGGCGTGAAGCATAAGAAATAACTCTCCCCTCCTGCATCAACACACACCCCAAGCCAACGCGTGAAGCGTCACAATATACTGTGTACATCCCAGAACCTTAAGGCAATACTAGAACTGGCGCTGAGGTCAATGTTGTCTTGAGCTTCTGAAAGCTCGCCTCACACTCGTCAGACCATCAAAACGGGTCATTCTTCTGAGTCAATCTAGTCAATGGAGCTGCAATAGAAGAGAAACCCTCCACAAATCGACGATAATAGCTTGCTAGGCCCCAAAAGCTCGTGATCTCTGTAGCCACGGAATCCTTAATACCCTCTCCGGATACCACATGCCCAAAAAATGCCACGGAATCCAACCAAAACTCACACTTTGAGAACTTAGAATATAGATTCTGCTCTCGCAAGGTCTGGAGCACAACTCTCAAATGCTGCTCGTGCTCTCCCAAGCTACGTGAGTAAATCAAAATGTCATCAATGAAGACAATGACAAAGGACTCAATATACGTCCTGAACACCATATTCATCAAGTCCATGAATGTTGCTGGGGCATTAGTCAAGCCAAAAGACATCACCAGGAACTCATAATGGCCATATCTCGTACGAAAAGCAGTGTTCGGAACATCTGAAACCCGAATCCTCAACTGATGATACCCCGATTGAAAATCAATCTTAGAAAACACACGAGCACCCTGAAACTGGTCAAACAAATCATCAATGCGCGGCAAGGGATAGTTTTTCTTAATGGTAACCTTGTTCAACTGGCGGTAATCAATACACATCCGCATAGACCCATCCGTCTTCTTCACAAATAGAACTGGAGCACCCCGTGGCGATACACTCGGTCGGATGAACCCTTTAGCTAACAACTCCTCAAGTTGCTCCTTCAACTCTTTAGGAGCCATACTGTATGGAGGAGTGGATATAGGCTGGGTGTTTGGAGCTAAATCAATGCAGAAATCAATATCACAGTCCGGAGGCATGCCCAGATGATCCGAAAAAAATACATCTGCAAACTCTAGAACCACTGCCACTGAATCAATCGTCGGAGACTCGACGGTGGTGTCTCGCACATAAGCAAAATAGGCTATACAACCCTTCTCGACCATATGTCGAGCCTTTAAGAATGAAATAACCCGGATGGCTGCACTAACTGAAGAACCCCTCCACTCCAGCCTAGGCAACTCGGGCATGGCTAAAGTAACTGTCTTGGCATGGAAATCAAGCACGACGTGATAAGGAGGCAGACAATACATGCCTAGAATAACCTCAAAATCAACCATGTTGAGCAATAAGAGGTCAGCTCTGGTCCCGAACCCACAAGAGGGGATCACAGAAGACCGATACACCCGATCTACCATCATAGAATCGCCCACAGGAGTGGACACATATATAGGAGATCCCAAGGACTCAAGAGAAACATCCAGAAAAGGAGCAAATAGGGCTGAAACATATGAATAAGTGGATCCTGGATCAAATAATATTGAAGCCTCTCTACCACATACGGAGATAATACCTGTGATCATGGCGTCTGAGGCCACTGCATCTGATCTGGCCGGAATATCATAGAAACTGGCTGGAGCACCTGAAGACTGAGCCCTACCGGAGTGACCAGAAGCTGCCTAACCCCCCCTGACTGGCCTCCACCTCTGAGACGACCCTTGCCGACCTGTTCTCCACCTCTAGGTGGCCGGACTGCTGGTGCCGGACCCATCGGCTGATAGCCCTGCTGTACGGCCTTTCCCCGGTACCTAGGACACTGCCCCCTCATATGACCTGGCTCTCCACACTCATAAAAACTCCTAGGTGGCATGGTTTGCTGCCCTGAAGAAGATCCCTGAAGGGCCGGAGGGCGATGAGAGCCCTCAGGCATAGCACTTAAATAAGGATCATAGGATCTCGGATGACTAGAATAACCACTGTGTGAACTATGAATGGCTGGAAGACGGTAGGAACGCTCTGGCATGGCGCTAAAATGAGGTCTCGCTGGAACACCTCGGAGAGGTGGTGGAGGTGCTGAATATAAAGGCCTGCAGGGTTGAACACTGCTATCTGACCCCTGACCCTAGCTGGGGCGCCTCTGAAATCTCCTACAAACCTAGCCCTCTAATCCTGCTGACCCTGCTCCCTGCTCCTCAACCGATAACCCTCGATCCTGCGAGCAATCTCCACTACAAGCTAATAAGGGGTACCTATCTCCACCTCTCGAGCCATGGTGGATCTAATACCTGGATGCAACCCTGCTACAAACCTCCGAACTCTCTCAGCATCGGTAGGCAATATCATAAGAGCATGGCGTGACAGCTCTAAAAATCTGGCCTCATAATCTATCACGGACATCTGCCCCTGCTCTAACCGCTCAAACTGATCCCGCAGCTCTTCCCTCTCAGAGGGTGGAATATATCTGTCCAAGAACATCTGCGTGAACTGCTCCTAAGTGATGGTAGGAGATCCTGCTGTCCTGCTGAGAATATAAGAATGCCCCAACCTGCGAGCTCTGCCCTCTAACTGGAATATGGTGAAATCCACTCCATGGGACGCTAGGATCCCCATGTTGTGCAGTATATCCCTACACCTATCAATAAAGTCCTGGGCATCCTCACCTTGCTCACCCCTGAATATTGGAGGGCGCAATCGAATCCATCTGTCTAGCATATTCTGCTGATTGCGATTCGCAGCTGGTCTGGGCTCCGGTGCTACTACTACAGGCTGGGCCCCACCACAGTCAGTGTACCCGGGGGTGATGTAATGCTGTTGTCGGTCCTACGGCCTGGGAGGTAGGGCTATGGGCTCCCCCTCCCGCCTGAGAAGTGGCAGGATCTGCTGGAAATAAACCAGCCTGGGACATAGTGTCCATAAATCTCATCATACGGCCTAGGACTGCCTGGAAGCCTAGCGCCGTCATAAAGTCTACTGGTGCAGGATCTGTTGGAGGCACCTCATCCTGTTCCTCTATAATAGGATCCTCTAGTGGCGGGACCAAAATAGATCTGGGACGCCCTCGTCGCCCACCACGGGCCGGTGCCCTCCCCAGGCCTCTACCGCGGCCTCGGGCGGCGGTGGTAGCGGCCCTTCCCGGACCTAGAACATCGGATGCAGGCGTCCTCACCATCTGTGAGAGAATAGAATAATAAATTTTGTAAATCATCGACTGCACGATAGAATAAGAACAAATAGAGGTTTCCTAACACCATGTAGCCTCATGAATATATGTCAAGCTCCGGTCGGATAACCATAAACTCCAACCTCAGAACCTGTACAATTAAGTCCAGAAGTGCAGAATGAGTACATAAACATATATGTACCTAGTGAGTATCCCGCCTAACCTCGAAGAGGTAGTGACGATAGGTCAACATGACACTCACTAAGGTCCAACAATATAATTTAATAGGATGTAATGGAAACAGTAGGCATGTAAAGACAATAAAGCAACAAGTATATATGTAAGATACTGAAATCCAGGAAGAATATTGGGAATAAATAAAACAATTACCACTTCACTTTTTCCCCAAATATCTGTCAGATCAATATCCATGAATTTAGCAGTTAGTCACAACAAATATTCATGAGACTCATAAGAATACATATGATTTCCTTTACTTGCCTATTGATTTCAAGAACAAATGTAGTGTTGGTTATGCCTTCATCAACATGATATTTTGCAAAGGATTTCGTTTCTTGGATACTAAGTTCTATGATTGAGGCAAATGCAGAAAACGACATATATATTATGCACACACCGGTTTCCACCGGATCATAGCAAATTGGAGACTTCATTGTAGTGAAGTAACGTGGAAGAAGACTAGTTTTGGCATATAATAGTGAGGCGTGGAGGGGATTGTTCATGGATACAAGTAGAAAGTTTCCCTTAAAGGTATGTTAAGGCCAATCCTTCATTCTTTTGGCATGATCCACGTAACGATATGTAAACGTAATGCTATTCCATAAGCGGTTCTACTCTTAGCCGTTGAGGATGTCTATGTTATTCATTCTTGTAAAGTGATATTTAAGCATGTCTAAGTATGTATCTAGTTCCCTATTGAATTATTTGATAAAAATGTTAATGCTTATAATATTGTGATACATGTACATGAATTTTCATGCATTTACCACCGTGCTACAGCCGCTCGGGAAGATACCACCGGTTGGGCAGTTATGTATCATTTTTACTACCTGTTGGGCAGTCATGCATATTCATTTACCACTGTGCTACGTTCGATTTGGCAGACATGCATCTTCATTTACCACCATGCTGCGGACGGTCAGGAAGTCATGCATTTACCACCGCACTACGGCCGGTCGGGCAGTTACCACTCATCAGTTGGGCAGTCATGCATCATACGATATGGATAATAGAAATAGTCTTAAATAGAAGAATTATACATCTAAGTATAATAAGTACGCATATATGGTGGCACTTCGGAGATTCAGGTTGATTGTTATATGTCTTAAATAAATGTTGACTTATTCTTATGTTTCAGTTCCACCTTACATACTCGGTACATTATTCGTACTAACGTCCTTTTACTGGGGACGCTGCATTCATGCCTTTTGGTATAGATAATCAGTTTGATGATCCCTCATAGTAGATGGGATTGGAATTTAACGAAGGATCAATAAGACTCCACCTCATCGGAGTGCAGCCAAGTCTATGAGTCATCGGGTCAGAGTTTTTCTACAGACTTATGGGTAGGCTGGTACTCTGTCGCATTTGATGTCAAATAATCTTAGAGGCTTTGTAGACAGAGGTTCATTTTGTATAGTATGTCAGAGCCCTTGACGACCCATATGTATTTATGTTTTAAGAAAAATGGTTCAGTGATACAGTGTTTTCCACTTGCAGTTGTACATTATGAGTTGTGGCCATGTGGGCCCATGATAGTTACGAAAGGAATGAGTTTAGCTAACTCGACCTATGCATGTTCTAGTTTTGGTTGAATGATCATGAGTTACAGAGTGATTCGCTCGGGCCAGCTCAACATAGTGTCACGACCCAAAATCCAACACAGGTCGTGATGGCGCCCAACAACGGAGTCAGGCAAGCCAACAACTGTTTACTAGTGAGATTTTCCTTATTTAACATACCAACCCCACATATTCCCAAAGTTTTAAGATTAGATCAATTAAATAAAAGAGGAAACATTAATCAGCTTAAATAAATACAACCAAAATGATCATGATCCAATATATACAGTCCCAAAATAAAGAGTTTACTATGTGCGTGCCAGGAACTAGTGTCACAAGTAAACATGCGAACTAGTAGAATATACAAAAGAGGATACAAACTATACTACTGTATGAGAGAAGTTGACAAAAATAAAAAAAAAGATAAATCCATAGCACTGCTGCGAATCGCCAAGGGAGGCAGCTCACCATGGAGTCAGGTCCAGAATATATGTCAAGCTCCGGGTGGATAACCAGAAATACCAGCATTAGAACCTGTACAATTAAGTACAGAAGTGCAACATGAGTAAATAAACATATATGTACCTAGTGAGTATCCCGCCTAACCTCGAAGAGGTAGTGATGAGAGGTCGACATGACACTCACTAAGGTCCAACAATATAATTTAACAGGATATAATGGAAACACTGGGCATGTAAAGACAATGAAGCAACAAGTATATATGTAAGATACTGAAATCCAAGAAGAATATTGGGAATAAATAAAACAATTACCACTTCACTTTTTCCCCAAATATCTGTCAGATAAAATCCATGAATTTAGCAGCAAATAAATCATACGCATGCAGGGTAAGGACAACCGACCGGAGTTATAAGGTAGTCAAGCCCGTGCACTACCGAGGATCGAACGGCCCGTACCAAAAGTTCACCTCTCCAAGAAGTACTCACATCTATGCACTGTTGAGGATTGAATGACCCGTACCAAAAGTGCATCTCTCAACCTCTCTACGCACTGCCGAGGATCGAACGACCCGTACCAAAAGTGCGTCTCTCAACCTCTCTATGCACTGCCGAGGATCGAACGGCCCGTACCAAGAGTGCAATCTCTCAATCCGCCATGGCGTACATCCCGTTCCCATAAGAGTGGGGGAAATCATACTCCGCTCGCAGAATGTATATTGTGAAGCGGTCACATGCACACACATTATTCCTTTTTAAAAGAGAATACTTTTCAGTGAGCAATTTCTTACAAGTTTTTCTCAAATTTCATAACTTCGGGGAAATAAGCAACATGTAACGTTAAGTCATTAAGCATATAGTTTATATCAAGAAAAACACAAGGCATGATGTGGGCCTAACTACCCGGACATAATAGCAATAGTCGCTACGTACGGACTCTCGTCACTTTGTACGTACGTAGCCCCCACAAGGTTAGAAAGGAGAATCACCTTGCGTTGAATTTACTCTTCGGACCGAGAATGCGCACGAAACTCTGAACTCTACACCCGAGGACTCGAAACTAGACAAAAGTTATATAAATACATTAATTTATATTCAAAGCATGGAATTCTCCCAGCACTTAGCCAAATTCACCATTCTTGAAGAAAATCAAAAATCTGACCCCGGGCCCGCATGTTTGGATTCCAATAATTCTCGAAGGAAACCCTCACCCAAAGCCTAAGGATCATTAATATATGATTTTGACTTGATTCCATAGCAAATTTATGGGTAAATTCTCAAATTATCGAAAGCCCTAGGTTACTACCCAATTCTTGATTTTTCACTAATTATGTGATTAAAAACATAACTAGGAATTCATGCATGAGGCTAATATTAGAGTATAATTTACTTACCTTTAATAACCAAGTCGTTTGCCCCTCTAAAATTGTAGAAATCGCCCCAAGGAAGAAGATGAGAAATAATGACTTAAACCCGTGTATAAAAACACACTGTCTGAATAGTGTTTTCGCACCTGCGGCTCAAGGACCACACCTGTGGTCTTGCACCTCCGAGCAAAGGCTCACACCTGCGGAAATGGACTGGGGAGCCTGGGTCCGCACCTGCAGAGTGGAGACCGCACCTGCAGCTCAACTCCTGCGGAACTTTTCCCGCACCTGTGAGAATTGACCAGACCACTAGGGGTTGCACTTGTGAGGGTGGGACCGCAGGAGCGGTCCCGCACCTGCGACTGGTCAACCGCACCTGCGGTCACACAAGAACAGGTGCACTAGCAACTATTTCAGCTGGTTTTTGGCCTCGTGTGGTGTCTGGGAGGCACCTGGGCCGACCCGAGCCCCCGTCCAGATATGCCAACAAGTCCCATATCATAATACGGACTCGCTTGAGCCTTCGGAACACCCAAAACAACGCTAAAACTCAAAATCACACCTCAAAACCCCAAGAACCAAACTTTGGAACTTTAAGTTTTCTTGACTTCGCTAACAACGCGCCGAAACAACCTATACAACTCGGAATGACACCAAATTTTGCAGGAAAGTCATAAATGACATAACAGAACTAATCCCGGTCTCAGAATTACATTTGGACCTCGATAACACAAAAACACGTCCCAAACCAAAATAGGAACTTAAGGAACTTCTTATTTCAATATTAGGCGCCGAAATGCTCCCGGGTCATCAGAAACCCATTCCGAACATACGCCCAGGTCCAAAATAATCACACAAAGCTACCGGAACCGAGGAAACTCGTTTCTGAGGTCATTTACCCAAAAGGTTGATCAAAGTCAAACTTGGCCTTAAAGGCCAACCTTAAGTAACCAATTGTTCCTATAGCACTCTAATCACCTCCGAATCCCGGACAACCAGTCCCCGCAAGTCATAAATCATAAAAAGTCGTTATGGCAAGTTTCATTTAAGGGAACGGGGTCCGATAATCCAAAACGACCGGTCGGGTTGGTACACACAGGGTTCCAGCCACGCCTTCCCAGGTTTGGGGCGTGACACTTCCTACCAGCATAACTCTTTTGCCTGGACTGCGTTTTATGAAGACACTCCTGAATTGACTTCACCTTCTTCAAAGCATGAGCAACCAAATTAGTGTGAAACAACCTCGCCTCATATATAAGGCCTCATATGGAGCGATCTGGCTTCGACTGATAGCTGTTATTGTAGGCGAACTCTACTAGCGGTAAAAACCGATCCCAGTGGCCCTCGAAATAAAAGATGTAGGATTGTAACATGTCCTCCAAGATTTTAATATTGTTCTCTTACTAACCGTCTATTTGTGGATAAAATGCCATACTCAACTCGACTTGTTCCCAACTCATGCTGCACAGCTCTCCAAAAATGCAATGTGAACTGCGTGCTTCAATATGAGATGATAGACACCAGCACACCATGCAGACAAATGATATGTCTAAGATAAATCCGTGCTAGGTGCTCAGAAGAGTAGGTAGTCATGACTGGAATGAAGTGTGAAGACTTGGTCAGTTTGTCCATAATGACCCACACAACATCAAATCTCCTCAAAGTCCGTGGTTACCCAACTACAAAATTCATAGTGATACACTCCCACTTCCACTCTGGAATATATAGGCTCTGAAGAAAACTACATGTCTCTGATGTTCATACTTAACTTGCTGACAGTTCAAAGACTATGCCACACACTCAACAATATCTTTCTTCATCCTTATCCATTAGTAGTATTGCTTCAAATCATGGTACATAGTCGTGGTGGTCCAGATAAATGGAAAATGGAACTATGGGCCTTCTCAATAATCAGCTTCCATAACCCATCCACATTGGGCACGCAAATACGCCCCTGAACCCTCAATACCCCTTCATCAACAATAATCACCTACTTATAATCACCGTGCTACATCGTGTTGTTAAGGACAAGAAAGTAGGGTTCATCATACTGACGTGCCTTGATTCTCTCAAAAAAGGACGATCGTGACACCATGCAAGAAAGAACCTTGCTAGGCTCAGAAACATCTAACCTCAGAACATCCAAAGCTAACAGTCTCTCCCTAACTGGAATAAAGGAAAAAATCCCATGCTCTCAAGCTTCCTACTGAAAGCGTCGGACACCATATTGGCCTTCCCGAGATGATAAAGAATGGTGAGATCATAGTCCTTTAGTAGGTCTAATCACCTATGTCGCCTCATGTTTAAGTTCTTTTGTTTGAATAAGTGCCAAAGTCTCGTGTGATCTGTGAGCACCACACAAGACACGCCTTAAAGATAGTTCCTTCAAATCTTGAGTGCATGAACAAATGGTTGCTGACTCCAAATCTTGCACTGGTTAGTTCTTCACACGGGGCTTAAACTAACTGCGAAGCATAAGCAATCACTCTATCCTCCTGCATCAGCATGCATCCAATGGCAACCCGTGAAGAATCACAATAGGCTGTATATAAACCCGAGGCTGAAGAAAAAACCAGAACTGGAGCTATACTCAAGGCGGACTATCCTCACACTCATCAAACCACCTGAATTGGGAACCCTTCAAAGTCAATCTTGTCAAGGAAGCTGCAATGGACAAGAATCCTTCCACGAAACAATGATAATACCCAGCCAAACCTAGAAAACTCCGGATCTCAGTAGTGGTAGAAGGTTTGAGACAACTCTCAACTGCCTCAATATTCTTCGGCTCCAATTTACTCCCCTGGTTGGACACCGTCTGACTCCAGAATTCCACGGAGTCTAACAAAAACTCGCACTTGGAGAATTTAACACAAAACGTGTTCTCCCTCAAAGTATGTATCAAGATACTCAGGTGCTACTCATGCTCCTCCCGACTTCGAGAATACACCAGTATATCATCAATGAACTGTCGCGCCCCCTTTTTCCTCGCAGAGATTGGGTTTATGAGATTCGGTTGGGACAACTCTTTCTTTTTGGGAAATGGGTTTGTGTTTTTAAGAGTCACCACCTAATGATTTTTAAAGGTGCGTTAGTACACAAAAGGGGTTCATTTACGACTACGTTATTAACCAGAGATAGGGTAAGGGATTGAAATTATCATAAGGGGAAGGTGTTAGGAACCCCTCAGGATCTGCAAGTGTGGTTCTCACCCAAACAGCTTCTGTGAATTTGAACAACTTAGCAAACAAACAAATAAAGGCTCAAATAAGAGGGGATTTTAAGTCTTAAGCATGCAGATGTTTAAAAAAAATTGTAAAGAAGGTTATATTTTGAAAGGATTACGATCTAAGCATGTAAAGGGTATCCTATGTTTATAACAATATGGATCACATCAGTAAAATACCCGGTAATCACTCCTCAAAGAGGGGCTACACGTGGTATTAGCGCACCGGTCATCATATCCATATTCTACCCTTTCCCACCACGTTAAAGTAACTAAATCGAGTGTTGGTCTCGACCTCTATTACATGCTGTTACCCGTCCCTTCCTATTATTCCCGGAGGAATTTAGGACTTTTATCCTATAAGGGATGTTCTAGGAAGACCCTCAGGTTTGAAAAAAAAAAAAAACTAAGGCGACAAATAAGAACATGTAGGACTGCAATTAGTGGGAAACACAGAAAAGCTGGGAAAAGGCACAAGTATACCTCCACAAGTAATGCAAATAGGCAGCACGACTCATACAAAATTAAGTTCTTTTGATTCAGATCCTAAAACATGGTATCTAAATGATAATAACAAAGACAGATTTATTGCATAACTCAGAGAGGAAGTCTTAATCAGTTTTACTTACTGATTTTATCTTGTTGATAATTAAGCAGCATACATAAATAGACATTTTTCCATTTTTGACAAATTTAATTACCTAAGGCTTTCCTAGGCGTGGGATAATGCTCAGTAATTACCCAGATTTAAGGAATTTGTTTGAGTTGTTTTTCCTAAACATGTTGTACTTAGGTGTTGCATCAAATGCAGAATTATCACTAGTTGTTTAGAGACATAGTAAAACAATTTTAGGTCCTTTTTCATGCATTGGTAATTAGGCGGAGAATGATTCCTAAAACATGATATCTAATGAACATATAGGGATGAAGAAATATGCATTACAGAATCCTAAGCAGGATTTCTAAATGCACAATAATTACAGCATTAAGCATGATTTCAGAAGATGCAAGAGTGGCAGTTTATTTTAGTGTTGTTTATCCTAAATAGGATCTCTAAGTGTACATGGTAGCATAGATAATGATTGCAAAGTACTGGTTAGTAACACATTTTAATGCAGGATTCTCTAAGTGATATGATAGTGAGATGGACATGCTGAAAAACAGTAAGTATAAGTCCTAGGGAACATGATCTCTAATGCATGAAATGAGTCCTAAGCATGGTCTCTATTGCGAAAGTAGGAATATAAACCTAATAACATGTTTTCTACCCTTTTAATAGATAAAGCATACAGTCACCCCTTCCCTTTCGACTATCCATCCCTAGAGTAGTTTACAAGTAGTTATTACAGGCCGTTTTCATAAATTACATAATTGAAATAAGAAAAAGAATGAGTTATGCTATAGGGAGCCTACTGATAGGCCCAAAATCCCCATAATGCCTCAAATGCCATTAGTTCACAGCCTTTGATATAATCCAGGTGTGTTAGAGTTCCCCAAGGATCTCAAAGGATCCCGGGCAGTGCTCGTAGCCAGATTTCATAGCCAAGATAGAGTAAGTGTAGTGTGGAAAGGCCAGATCTTGTGTGTCAAAGTTCAGAGGGAGCTCAAGGGTTCTAAGTCAATGCTCACACAATAGGGGCATAACCTAATGTCTAAGAGTATGGTGGAAGTGCTCATAGTTTTGAAAAGATCAGGTAGGAAAACAACTTTTGAAAATAACTCGTTTGAAATAAGTTTTGAAGAACAATAGAAGAGTATTATTTGGTGAAAACAGTTTGGAAAGGGAAGAGGGTAAGACAATCAGGGTCTCAGGATTAGAACAATACACATAGAGCACGAAACAAGAACCCAATTAGTTTAACGCTCACAAGCAAGGACTGCGGGGTAGGGGACAAGTATGAAGCATATAGGGAGAACATACAATAAGCAGGGTCACATACAGGTTCAGAGAAAAGGTTCTGGTACAACATGTGTTCAATATTACATAAGACTAAGTAACATATAGTGCATATTGTGGTGTGCCAAGAATCGAAGAAGACAGAGGGGAAGTAGAATCATGTTGGAATATTGAAAGGGGGTCGTAAACATGCTGAGGCTACAGAGGGAAGTATTAAGAACTAAAGCAGCGAAGTTTACATACTAATTGCAAGTTCAGCAACAAAACCATAAGTAAAAGCATATCAGAAATAAGATGAATTGAAATACCAAAAGAAACATATTGTTTTGAAGCTTTAAACTAAATTGAGGACATACCAGTTAGGTGATGACAAATACAGAATAAAGAATAAGCAAGTAGAATAATCAGTTTTAGCTTGCAACAGACTGATAATAGCAGGTGATCAGAAGGAGAACAGTAGAGAGTATGTATGTGTGTAAAAGAGAGAGTTGAACAATGTTTTTATTCGTGTCTTTGGAAAATAGGAGGCATGGGTCTATATAGCTTTGAAAACATTAGTATTAAGGTACGAAGTACTAATTTCACATAGTTATAGGAAAAATACCCAATCAGAATCAATCAAGACCCCGACTCCCTTTAATTAGGGATTCATAGTTCAAACGGGTACCAATTGTATCAAGCAAGGAAAATAATCAGTTGTAAACAAATTTTACAATAATAGGAGTAGTAAAAGCATGTGGCATGTAATAAAGACTAAGTACATAACACATAATTAAGTAAAGTACATGTTAAATAACTGACAGCATATTCGTGCACATAAATAAGGTAGGTCATAACTTTGATTCTGGAAATTAGTCACAAGAATCATGAATGAGATTGGAAATCACAAGGAATCAATACTAATTGAGGAAGGATCACACAAATAAGGAAACAATTTGAAATCAATACAAAATTACAAGGGACATATACAAAATCATAGATTTAAAGAAAATATCACAGCTTTACGAAGAGATGCACAAAATCAATAGAGTATTAGGTAAACAATAGCTAATCGAATAATCAAACTTACTAAGCAACAAATAGCACGAAAATCAGAGAAACCCTAAGTAAGACATCATAGTAACAGTAGGAGGTTGAAAACCCTAACAACAAAATTAAAGAGAGAATCATAGAACACAGAGAAAATCCAGAAGAACATGCAGATTAGCAAACATAGCAAACAAGATGAACTCAAACCCTAAAATTGGGGTTTCACCAAAATAATTAAGGCAAAATAGGAGACTCAAGAAAAGCGTTTAAAATCATACTGGGAATCATAGATTAGTACTAAAAAGCAGAATATAAAGCATTTTCAAAAGGGGTTAAGAAACCCTAGTTCTTAAAAATGAAGAATCGTTTGAAAAACAAAGGGGTTTTAAAGAGAAAACATGTGAAAACCTTAGAATAGACATAGATCTGTCATAGATCTAGGAAGATCTAAAGATCTTAAAGCTAGGGTTTCAAGAGAAAAACTCAAAAGAGAAGAAAGCTTAAAATATCATCGGCATTTGGCGGGAAAATGCAAGAATCTTACTCGAACGACCATAGGAGGCTGGAAAACATGGCATGAGATTTTGGAAGTGAGTGAACCGCCTATGGTTCACTTGAAGGCCTCAAAACAGGTGACACACGTGCGAAGGGAGAGCCATAAGGCTGGCAGGTGGCGAGACCACCATGGATTCCGGCAGGGAGGTGGCCAGAGAAGGGAGGTAATTAGGTTTAGCAGGTAAATCGTTTAGAGAGAGATGAGAGAGTTGAGACGACTGAGAGTGAAGGGGGGAATGAGGGTGGGGTAGGTCGTTTAGGATTGATATGGTAAGGTGAGATCTGGGCCATTGATTTGAATTAATCAACGGCTCAGATCAAAGGGGGATTAGGCCGGGTATATTTGTGAGGATTGGGCTGGGTGGTTGGGTTAGTTCATTGGGTTAGGGGTCAAGTTTGATGTAGGCTAGATTTTAAATAGGAAGGGGCTAATTATAAAATACCCAATTAAATAGATAAAGAATTTATAAATAGGTGAAATTAAGGTAATTGGCTCATATTAAAATATAAAATGACTAACTATTGAATTGAAATGGTATAAAATGTCAATTAGGCTATAATTGCAAAATTGTTGTAATTATAGCCAAATAATGCCAAATTGGCTAATTTGTGAAATAATGAAAATCCTAATAGGATTAAATGATATATTGAGCTGGAAAATATTTTGAATTTTTTTTATAATACAATTATGCATAATTATTGAATTTAAAATACTGAATAAATTGGGAAAGATATTAAATAAAATATGGAAAATTATGAAAAAATACCAGTTATTTTAAAAAGTGATTTTGAAGGCACACCTGCAAATTTTAAAATAGTTTTAGGAAAAATTGGGTATCAACAACTGCTACTCTTTACCCGGGAAGGATGAAAGAGTTATCGGGTAAAGATATGATGGCCAATTTTGACCGAGTGAAATGGTTTGGAGAGATTTAGGCTGCACCCTGGTTTCTGGGTTGCTTATATCCCTAGTTATACAGGAATCAGGCCGTATGTAGTTCCGGAGTCATCGGCTATACCGATGATGTTTTACAAGAACAGACGCAAAGTATAGGGTTAGGTGCACAAATGGCTTACGGGGTTGTTAGGAGAAATGGAGCGGGATCGTTATCTGCCAGGATGGCAGTTTGCTTGTCGGATTAACTGCAAATAAATATTACAAGCATATATTGTTCATAGATTAAACATGATGCAAATTTCCGTTGGACTATGAATTATGTCTTCGGACGGTTAAGGATGACGTCCTCAGACCATGACGCCCTGGGCTATGAATTGCTCGACGCAGCATGCCATGAAAATGATGTTCTCGGACCATAAGGATGGTGCCTCCGAACCATGATGCGTTTGAATAATGATATGCAGAGGTTGAAAGAGATCCTCAGGCCATGGCATGGTGTTCTCGGGCCATGAAAATGGTGCCTCCGAACGATGACGCCTTTGGATAAGTTGGTGATATTTCAGCCCATGAAAAATGTAGTAAAATGATGCTGACGAGATAGAACTTAGGCTTGCAAATAAAAAGGGCAGAGCTTAGCCCGAAAGGAAAGTGAAGTAATTAGTGCTTGAGACAGTAGTTAGTATCGAAAGTTAAATTGGAGGCAGAGCTTAGCCTCGAAAGGCATAATGGTAGCCTTATGCGAATGCAGATGGAGCCAATTCTTAGTCTTGAGAGGCAGAATGGTAGCCTTATGCAGTGATGCAAATGCAGGTGGAGACAGCATTTAGTCTTAGAAGGAAGAATGGTAGCCTTATGAAAAGATGCAGATGGAGGTAGAGCTTAACCTCGGAAGGCAGAATTATAGCCTTATGCAAATGCAGGTGGAGACAATGTTTAGTCTCGGAAGGCAGAATGGTAGCCTTATGAAATTATGTAGATGGAGGTAGAGCTTAACCTCGGAAGGCAAAATAGTAGCCTTATGCAAATGGAAGGTAGAATAGTATCATTATGTAAGAAATACAATAACAAATAACAGTATAGTTTCTTAGCTGATAGTAGACTGTGGCATTATGATTATTGCGGGCGTTGCGACTACGGAGCATTATTTATATTGATAGCAGATTCCGACAGGTGTGACGGTTTCGAGCATTGTGATTTTGACCATGTTTGTTCTTGGTGTAGACATCGGAATTTGGCATTTTGTAATTGTGATGAAAATTCTCTGCGTGTTTGTTCTTTGTGCCTGTATCCAAAGAAAAATCGTGAGTTTTGTAAAGGGGAGGATTAGTTTGTATCCCCGCTGGCTTTTCTTGACTTGTTCGGCTTTGATTTGATGATACCATCTGTATTATTGGGTCAGCGTTGCCAAACAAAGTTGTTTCAAAAAACAAACATGCATGATTTTGTAAAAGCATAATGTATAATTAAAAAATAATTTTAGGGTGAACCGATGACCGTGACACGGCTCGGGACATAGCAACCTCTCCTGCTACAAAATTTTGGGGCCCCTCCTCAAAATTCTGCCCCAGTTTAATGGATGAATGCTTCTGGTTGTTCCTCACACGGTGATCGGCTGAACTTGCTTCAGAATTTTGAGGGTCCTTTTCAAAATTCTGCCCCAGTTTCCAATTGAGGAGAAAAATGAAAATTTGATTCAATTGTGACCGAACCCATAGGGCTGCCTACGTATCCCCTCTTAAATGGGAACCAGGTCGGGCATAGTTCAATTTACATCATTGAGAAAGCATAAAGATTACACATAGTAGCATTTGGCTGCATCTGAACTGATTAGGTTTGGCCAGACTTCTCCGACCATTTCTGTGAGTATAAGTGCTCCTCCTGTCAGTACCCGGTGAACCATGAACGGACCCTGTCAGTTGGGAGAGAACTTCCCTTTGGCTTCGTCTTGATGTGGAAAAATATTCTTCAGCACCAGCATCCTTGGTGTGAACTACCTAGGGTTGACTTTTTTGTTGAAGGCTCGGGTCATTATGCTCCGATAGAGTTGACCATGGCAGACTGCATTCATTCTTTTTCCATCTATGAGGGCTAGTTACTCATAACAACTCTTTACCCATTCTGCATCGCTGAGCTCAACTTCTTGTATAATTCTTAGAGATGTAATGTCAACTTCGGCAGGAATAACAGCCTCAGTATCATAAACTAGCATAGGGAGTTGCCTTTGTTGAGGTGCGAACTGTGGTGCGATATCCCAATAAGGCAAATGATAACTTCTCGTACCACTGCTTGTGCATTTCTATCATCTTTCTTAGTATCTTCCTGATGTTTTTGTTGGCGGCTTCTACAGCTCCATTCATCTGAGGTCTGTAAGATATGGATATCTTGTTTTTTATCTTGAAATCCTCGCACATAGCTTTCATCAAGTCACTATTCAGATTGGAACCATTGTCGGTGATGATTAACTCAGGAATCCCAAATCGACAAAATATACGATCGCGAACAAAGTCTGCCATGACTTTTAGTCACTACTTTGTAGGATGCTTCTTCGACCCATTTGGTAAAATAGTCGATGGCTACCAGAATGAACCTGTGTCCGTTGGAGGAGGCAGGCTCGATTGGTCCAATAACGTCCATGCCCCAGGCGGCGAACGACCATGTTGAGCTTGTTGCATTGAGCTTGTTTGGAGGTATCTTTATCATATCTACGTGTATCTGACAATAGTGGCATCTCGGGACATACTGGATGCAGTCCATTTCCATAGTCATCCAAAAGTAACCAGCTGGGAGTATCTTATTTTCCAGAACAAAAATGTTCATATGCGGGCCACAGGTCCCAGCATGAATCTCCTCTAGCATCTTGGATGCTTCCTTTGCGTTGACACAACATAATAATCCTAAGTCGGGAGTCCTCCTATATAGGATTCCTCCCCTGTGAAAGAAGTTGTTAGATAATCTTCGAAGTGTGCGTTTCTGAGTGGGATTCGCAAGCTCTGGGTAATCTCTTTTTGCCAAATACTCTTTGATGTCATGAAACACAGGATTTCCGTCTGCTTCCTCTTCTACATGGGCACAATAAGTTGGCTGATTATGGATCTTTATGGGAATATGATCAATTAAATTCTTGTCCGGGTGTTGGATCATTGATGACAAAGTAGCCAATGCATCAGCGAACTCATTCTTGATTCTGGGGACATGTCAAAATTCCGTCTTTGTGAACCTCTTTCTTAATTCATGTACATGGTGCAACTACGTCAGTATCTTTGAATTCTTGGTAGCCCACTTTCCTCGTACCTGATGTACCAGAAAATCTAAGTCACCAATCACTAACAGCTCCCGGACGTTCATGTCAATGGCCATGTTGAGCCCTAAGATACAAGCTTCATACTCTGCCATATTGTTAGTGCAGGGGAATCTGAGTTTGGCAGATACCGGATAATGCTGACCTGTTTCTGATATTAGGACTGCCTCAATTCCAATTCTCTTGAAGTTCGCTGCTCGATCGAAGAACATTCTCCAACCGTCATAGGATTCTGCAATGTCTTCTCCTATGATGATACCTCTTCATCAGGAAAATACATTTTCAGAGGTTCGTGTTCTCCATCTACAGGGTTCTCAGCTAGATTGTCTGCCAGTGCTTGTCCCTTGACCGCTTTTTGAGTCACATAGATAATATCAAACTCACTCAGCAGGATTTTCCACTTGGCTAGCTTGCCAGTGGGCATGGGCTTCTGAAAGATGTACTTCAATGGATCTATCATCGATATGAGATACGTTGTGTAGGCACAGAAGTAATGCCTCAGCTTCTGGTCTACACAAGTCAAAGCACAACAAGTGTGTTGCAATAGAGAATATCTGGCCTCGAACAGAGTGAACTTCTTGCTGAGATAATAAATGGCTTTCTCCTTTCTTCCTGTTTCATCGTGCTGCCCCAGAACACATCCGAAAGCTCCATCTAACACTACAAGGTAGAGTAACCGATGTTTACCTGGCTCAAGCGGTACCAAGACTGGTGGTGTTGATAGGTATGCCTTGATTTTGCCAAAATCTTTTTGACAATCATCAGTCCAATTTGTTGCGGCGTCCTTCTTCAGCATCTTGATGATCGACTCACAGATAACTGTAGATTGTGCTATGAATCGGCTGATGTAATTAAGTCTCCCCAAGAAACTCATCACATCTTTCTTGTTCTTTGGAAGTGGTAGTTCTTGGATGGCTTTGACATTTTATGGATCCAGTTCTATCCCTCGACGGCTGACAATGAACCCGAGCAACTTTCCAGCAAGAACCCGCGGGTTCAGCTTCAGATTGTATCTCCGCAACCTTTTGAAGAACATCCTCAAATATTCCATGTGGTCAGTGGATTTCCTAGACTTGATAATACCATTATCCACGTATACCTCGATCTCCTTGTGAATCATGTCATGGAAGACGGTGGTCATAGCCCTCATGTAGGTGGCCCCTGCATTATTCAGGCCGAATGGCATCATCTTGTAACATTATACTCCCATTGCGTAATAAAAGTTATTTTCTCAGCATCTTTCTCATCCATCCAGATCTGATGATAACCAGTGAAGCAATCCACGAATGATTGCAGTCCCTGCTTGGCGCAATTATTAATCAGGGTATGTATATTTGGCAAAGGGAAGTCGTCTTTCGGACTAGTCCGGTTGAGATCCCGATAGTCAACACAGACTCTGACCTTCCCATCCTTATTTGGTACTTCTTCTTTGATTTTCAAACTCATGTCTGGTTTGAACTTCCTGATCTTTCATTTTACCGGTGGACACATTGGATTGGTTGGAAATTTGTGAGCCATAATAGACGTACTTAGACCATTCATGTCATCATACGACCAGGCGAATATGTCCTCATACTCCTTTAGAAATTCTGCGTATTATTTCTTTTCTGACAACAACAAATGAATGATGATTCGTGTTTCCTTGATGTTTTCTGAATCTCCTAGGTTGATGATTTCACTCTCGTCCAGGATGGACTTAGGTCTGTTCTAAAAATTCTCAACTTCTTTGACAATCTCGTGAGGTATGTTATCTTCTTCTTAATCCACGTCCATTTGATGTGTTGTCTCTTTGCATGTCACAGTCATCGGTTCATCAAGACAGGTAATAGTAATGCTGTATAGGTAAAGTAATGGGAGAAAAATGATAGCAATAAATATTGATTCATAAGAAAAATGTAACGATCGACCGGTCTTCCCGAGAGTTTAGCCTCGTTTCCCCCGTTTCTGCTTCATTTTATGCGGTTTAGCTTCATTTATATGTGTTGGGTTGGTTTGTTCGGGTTCAGAGTGGTCATGATGAGAATTGAGGCATTTGGTCTCTCAAGGTAGCTTAATAGTGGATAAAGTCAACTGAGAGTTGACCTATTGGTGAACGACCTTAGAATGTGGATTTTATAGCTCGGCTAGCTTCGTTAGGTGATTTGGGACTTAGGAGTGTGTTCGGAATGAAGTTTTGATGTCCGGTGTAGAATTAGGCTTGAATTGGCTAAAGTTAGTTTTTGGAAATTTCCGGTCGGAAGTGGAAAATAGGCTATCGGGGTCGGAATGGAATTCCGAAAGTTGGATCAGGTTCGTAATGTCATTTTGGATATGTATGCAAAATTACAGGTCAATCAAAGGTGTTTCAGCGTAGTTGGAAAAATTTGGAAGTTTCAAAGTTCATAGGCTTGAATTTGATATGATTTTGGTGTTGTTACGTTGTTTTCTGTGTTTCGAAGGCTCGACTAAGTTGTAATGATGTTATAGGATATGTTGGTATGTTTGGTTGAGGTCCCGAGGGCCTCGGGTGTGTTTCGGGTGGTTAACGGACCAACCTTGGCTTGAAAACTAGGCAGATTTTGCTGGTGTGAGGTTCTGGTTTCCTTCTACGCAATCACGGGAGGATGTTTGCGATCGCAAAGAATAAAATATTGGGGCAGGCATTTTTTTCTATGCGATCGCGTGGTTAGGATTGCGATCACATAGGTTGGTCAAGAAAGGCAGTGCGATCGCGTGGGTGTTTATGCGATCGCATAGAGGATTCTGAGGCGCGTGTGTGGCGTGGAGAGTTTTTATATGCGATCGCGTGTATTGGTCTGCGATCGCATTGGTTGGCTGGTCTGTGCATCGCGATCGCGTGCCAAGAGTCGCGATCGCACTGAAGAAAATTTAATGGCTGGGCAGAATGTTTTAAAAGGCCATTTATGCGAGAATAGTTTATTTTCCACCATTGTTGAACAAGTTGGGAGCACTTTTGAGAGGGTTTGAAGAGGAAATCGAAGGGGATAACTTGGAGGTAAGGTTTTGAACTTCATAACTCGTTTATATGTCATTTTCTAAGTAATTAAACCATAAATTGCTGGAATTAAACCCAAAATTGGGGACGAAGGGTGCATGGGAATTGGATTTTTCTTTTGAGGATTTGAGTGGGCAATTGTGGTCCGATTTTAGTGTTCTTGGTATGTATAGAATCGTGCGAGGTCGAGGTTTCTAATGATGCAAATTTTATCGAATTTCGAGACGTGGGACTAGAGCTTGGGTTTGGCTGAATTTCGAGATTCTTGTATAATTTGATAGTTTTCGATTGGGTTGTGATCCTTTTATATATATTGATGATGTTAAACTGGTTTTGGCTAGATTCGGAGCAATCAAGAGACAATTTGAGGGGCAAGAGCATAGCGGACTAGTGTTGTGGCCGGTGGAGGTAAGTAATGGTTATAAATCTTGTCCCGAGGGTATGGAACCCCGAATTACATATTTCTCACTGATTTTAGAATGCCACACATGTCAGATGACGAGTATGTGGCGCGTACTGATTTTTGGATTGGACTAGGTCCTCTCCGCGGCAACTAATGAGTTGCATGTTTTACTCAAAACCTTATGTTAAATTATGTTCTAAATATTTGTTTAAATATTTGGGCTATAAACCGTGTTTGGGGCCTTGTGCCGATCTGTCTAGACCCTTGGGGGTTTTTTACTGTTGTTTTCCTCATTATGTATTGATGATTTCACTCAGCCACATTGTACTTACTGTTTTCGAAACTCAGCCTGATTTACACTACTTTGAGATTTAAAAATGATGTTTTGGATTGAGAACCCTATTTTACTGATTCGCACGAGGGGATTTTTGAGTGGTTCTGCTGAGTGTGGCCGAGGGACTGATTGTGAGGTGCTGAGTGATATTAGCGCTTGGGCTGAAGGACCCCCTCCGGAGTCTGTACACCCCCCCAGTGAGCGCACAGAGTGCCGAGTGCCAAGTGACGAGTGATTGGGAGGCATGAGCGACTGTGAGGTGCCAAGTGACTGTGAGGTGCCGAGTGACTGATTATGAGTGACTGTGAGGCATGCCCGAGGGGTTGATTATGATATATGTTTTGCCCGAGGGGCTACTTATGATTTTACTACTTTCATTTTGAACTTATGAAATATGTTTTTCCCGAGGGGCCTCTATATGATTCATTTCATTTTTCATACTAAATCTTTCGGTTTGAAGTTGTTAAAAATATGTATTCTTCAAAGGACTTTTCTAAAGTTGGTTTTAAGGCATGATGCTTTTATATATCTATGTTATACTGTTGGAAAGAAAGGATGTGCATCTTGTGATTTGATGACATTGATTTTATGTGTTTCTTGCGTCTCAGACCTGATTTATTTTCATTACTACTGAGTTGGTGTACTCACATTACTCCCTGCACATTGTGCAGATTCAGGTGTTAGGTCAGGGTGAGCTGTCTATCTGTTCCAGAGATTCTCGGAGGTTTGCGAGGTAGCTTCATGCGCCCCCACTCCTGCTCCCTCTCCCGCTTACTATCATAGAATTTATTTTTCGTTGAGTTGTATATTTTATGCAGATGCTCATGACCAGTGACTACGGGTTCTCGAGGGTTGTATTTAATACTCAGTATAGCTTTAACTGTTTTATAAATAATTAAAGGAAACCTTTATGGGTTATCAGTTTAGCAAAGAAGTAAATGAAAGCTTATTATGATTTGAGTGTAGTTTTGGCTGGCCTAGTTCCACGATAGGCGCCATCACAATTGGCCTAGATTTGGGAGTCGTGAAAAAAAAATTAAAAATGCTCTTGATAAACTGGACAATTTTTTTGAACACTGAAGATCTTATTGCATGAATTAAAATGCGAAAAAGGAAATCATTTTGGAAAGAAAATAGTGAATAATGCTTGTTTTAGCTTGCTACCCCGAGGCTCGTCGGGCTTTGGTTGTCCTGACACACCAATTCTTGAGGTACGTCCCTCTGCTCACAGCCTGTATGGAAGGGCTTTCCTCCCCTCCTCCTCGAGAATAACACATCAGTCCATATGATCGTCCTCCAGAAACAAGCTCTTTATTGCTGCAAGTGCTTCTTCTTCGTCTGATCCATGAATAACGTTGGCATGTTGGAAGGCCTGCTCCAAATGCGGTATTTGTTGCTCCAAAGGGTAATAAGGACCGCGCCATGGTGGCGACGAGTTTTTGAATTCTTCCCAAGTGTATTCGTATCCCAAACCGAAAGTGGTGTAGTGCTTCTTAAGCTTGATAGGTTTGGAGATCCTCTGAAGGTTCATGCCGAGCCCTTTACCTGGCTCGTACCCTCGCCAATTCATCATACTTGCGATCTTGCTATCCCACCATTTGTCTTTGTCGATAGTGTTGACCCGTTCAATGTGGTGGTAAGTTTCTCCACCCAGCTTCCTTTTTCCTTCAATCACCGGAATAGTCTGGCGACTGTAAATAGGGTTGCTACCGTCACCATGAATAATCAACTCTTGGTTGTTCCACTCGAACTTCACTTCCTGATGTAGCGTTGATGCTACGGACCCGGCAGCATGGATCCAGGGTCGTCCCAATAACAGATTGTAGGACGCTGGCACATCTATCACTTGGAAATCCACCTCGAACCAAGTCAGCCCCATTTGTAGGCATAGGTTGATCTCACCGATGGTAGACCTCTGAGATCCATCGAAGGCTTTCACATTGATATCTCCATCCTTTATGTCATGCATCCGTTTACCTAATTTCTTGAACGTTGTCAGTGGACAAATGTTAAGACTGGATCCCCCATCGATCAGGATTTTGGTGATTAAATAATCTTCGCATTGCACAGTGATGTGCAGTGCTTTGTTGTGGTCCAACCCTTCAGGAGGTAGCTAGTCCTCATGGAAAGTGATCTTGTGAGTCTCTAACACTTGGCCCACCATATTGGCCATTTCTCCACTGGTGATGTTGCTTGGCACATAGGCTTCGTTCAACACTTTCAATAAAGCATTCCTGTGCATCTCGAAATTTTGCAGCAAAGAGAGGATGGATATTTGCGCTGACGTTTTGTTCAGCTGGTCGATGACCGAATACTCCTTGGCCTGTACTTTCCTCCAAAGTTCGTTCGGACCTGTCTCAATAATGGAAGGCCGATTGGACGCCTGCCTGCTGGATTCAGCCAGATGTTCAGGGGTGTAGACTCTACCAGTTCTTGTCATACCCTGTGCTGCAACAACTTCTTCAATCTTGACTTTGCCTTTCCTTCTCGCCTAGGCTGTATAGTCCCACGGTACATAATTTGTATAGAAAGGTGGTGTGGTTGATATCACAACCGTGATTGGTGCAACTACCCTCACCTCGAATGGTATATGTGCCTGGGGTGACAAGACTCCAACCTCAAATAGTGCAGGTGCATTTGCAGGAGACACGAACTCAACTTCAATCGATACTGGTGTCTTTTCATGTGACGCTGATTCAACCTCGAGAGGAATGGACATATTTACCGCAGCACCCTCAGACGATTGAATCTGGACTATGATCGAGTTGAGAGCGACTGTAGGTTTCTTTGGATCATCGCCTTCTGCGATTAACCCAATTGATCCCTCGGGGTCCCAATCATCTTCTATTTCAATCAAGTGGATGCCTCCACCCTTATTGTCCGGAAGAGGATTTTTGCAGACATTTGGAGCGGATTCCTTTGCCATGATGACCTTTGTTGTCAATCAGGGATTGTATCTTGTCCTTCAAAGAGCGGAACTCATTGATGGTGTGCCCCTTTATGCCGGAGTTGTATGCACAGGACTTGTTTGGGTTGACCCATTGAGAAGGATTCTCTGGGGTTGCAGCAGGGATGGTGGTGGAGCTTGGTATGAGGGTGCTTGGTAATTTGGGGTTGGTTGATATGTGAGTGGAGGTGTTGTGTAATTTTTGTATTTGAGTGGGGATTTGGTTCTTTGTGCAACCATCATGGCTCACGCGTCTCTTTTCTTAGACATACCACCAGACTACAAAGACTTGTTTGTAGCTTGCAGGGCTTCAAAATTTGTGACAATACCGCTCTTGATACCTTCTTCAATCCGTTCACCTAATTTGATAATGTCGGAGAACTTGTGGTTCTCAATCATCATCAACCGTTCATAGTACTGCGGGTCCTGGGCCCAGACAAAGAACTTGTTCATCTGCTCCTCTTCTAAGGCGGGTCTGACCTTGAATGCTTCGGACCTCCAACGAGTAGCATACTAGCGAAATGTCTCTGTGGGCTTCTTTTTCAAATTCTGAATATAGAACACGTCTGGTGAGTTCTCTGTGTTGAACCTGAATCTGTACATAAAGTTAGATGCCATGCTCACCCAATTCAGCCATTTCTTGGGATCTTGGATGATGTACCAAGACAATGCATCTCCTTTCAAGCTCCTCATGAACAACTTCATGTAGATCTTTCATCCTTCCCTACTCCAACTAGCTTGTCACAATAAGTTATCAGATGGACCCTTGGATCACATGTACCATCAAACATTTCAAACTTAGGAGGTTTGTATCCCTCGGGCAGTTCGACATCGGGCAGTTCGACATCGGGCTGTATGCAGAGGTCTTCATAGTTCAACCCTTAGACTCCCTTGATTCCCTCGAAGCCTTGAACCCAGCTAGTCAGCTTCCTAAGTTCCTTGTCCAAGTTCTTGATAAGCACGTCCTTTTCATCAGACTCAGGTGTGTATGTGATAGGGGGAGTGGAGTGTGGCATGGTCTCCACGTAGATGGGATTGTTATGGTGGCCTGGAGCATGAGTGTGGAAATGGTCACTCGTGGAGTTCTGAGGTTCTGGGATAAGCAGTGGGGTGTTGTTTGGAGTATGGTAGGCATTTCAGTGTGCTGGAAGAGTTTGGTTCTTTGATGGGGTAGTGTGATGATGAGCTGCGGGATGGTTTTGTTGTTTTAGGATGTTTTGAGGAGGTGTAGGATTCTGGATGTTGATGTGTGGGACGTTACGGAGAATGACAGGTTTGTCAGATTCCTAACTTGATCAAGCTCTTCTTGAAAATTTAATAACTTTCGTTCCAACTGCGACACAGTTTCATTCTGAAGCCGAATACATTGGCCATCAGCGGCCTCTACCCGTTCAACCACATTCTCATTTCTACTATTTCCTGAATCTTTCATTTTCTTTTTTCCTTTGTTCTTGCCTTAGGGAGGACTAAGAGGAGGAGAGGGTGGAGAACCCCTGGATCTTGTAAGATAAGATGATGATGCCAGAGTGCACGAACTAAAATTTGGGGAGGGGAATAAATAAATAAAGAAAGAGGAAAACAAAAACAAAAAGTAGCCAAGTCAGTGAGGATTATGAGAAGTAACACATAGTGCGTAATGTAAATTGCGTCCTATTTGGGACCTCTTTTGTGCCCGAGGTAGGCCTAGCGACAAATTGATTTGGATAACTTAAGATGCTAAATGCCTCATTTTATTGATAAGAAAATACACGAATCCCAAAACGACACTAAATAAACAGGAAGTAAAGTTCACCAATGGCCATTGGCCTTATTACATTGATAAAGTAAAAGAAAGACATTCTTAGCTACTTGGTCGCAGAAGGACCTTCCCAAGACTCGGCATTCTTTCTTTCCTCGTACAACTCCCCAACTCGCGAAGTCCCAGCAATAGGTATGCTCTACCTAGATGTCCTCTGTCGGTCCCTCCAGCCTTTTGACAGTCTTCAATCCTTTTGAGAAATTTTTTCTCCAGCTCCACTATTCCTCGCTCCAAATACCCTAACCTACTGTTGGTTCTGATAGCCATATCCTTCCATTACTCAATAAGTTTCTTGTTAGACTCATGTATTTCGTGGTGCTCATCCTCACACTCACGGATCCTCCTATGCAGCTGGTTGTTTTTGACTTGTGCCTCGGCCTTTTCATCTATAACCCCGTGGCCCTGGACGAACCCTGTCTTGCTCAGACCACCCTAATTTTCTTCCAACCAACTAGGATAGAAAGGGGTACAACCGACATGATATTTGTCTGGCTCTATGGTGTCCTTCTCCATAATAATCTTGTAGTGCCACATGTGCTGGGCTTGGCACTTGTGAGGACTATCGTCATTTTGGAAGTCAGCTCGAAGATGGCTCATCTTGTCGACCATGGGTATGACTTTCTTCCTACCCGCTTGCCTCATAACTCGAAGAGGGACGTACGAGTATGTTCCTCTTAGACCAATTAGTATTAGGAACAGTACATCTCTGGAACGGGCAATGAACTCCTTTGTCGGAAACCACTCGAACATCCGCTGAACCTGTTCTTCAGCCAGATTACCAAAGAGCACGACCCATCTTTTGGCGTTCTCAGGCTGAGCAAACATATGAGAGATGTAATTCATTCGCTTTGGATGGTGGAAAGCGATGTGGTCATCCCAAACTCTTCGATGAACTTCTTGTCGGTACTCTCCCATTTTGGAGATGTTCCACGAGCCAAAACTGAAGTAGTAGATTGTAGCCTTCGAAGTGTGTTGCCCCTCATTTACACTTTTCCAGGGCTTGATATATGTCTGCAATGATCATGGGCATAATACTGATGTTTTGCCCATCAGTTTCTTCCATTAGTGTCTTGGTTACCATGGCCAATATGGTGTAGATTCTCTCCTTCTTTATTGGAAACACAATCAGACCCAAGAAGCAAAACATGAAGACGAATACTCTACGATGGACGTGTCCCAAGGATGTGATGGCAAACTCATCGTAATAGGTACGGTATGATTTGATGTGACCGTACCTTTCGTACAAGTAGTCAAAAGGGATGTATTTATTTAAGCATACCAGTTCTGCATTCTTCTTCAGACCCATCATTTTGAGGAAACCTTTGTCTGTGCGGTTCTCAGGCATCAGCAACCCTGGGGTTTCCCATACTAGGCCAGCCAATCCTCTTATTTCCTCCAGCAAAAGTGTCATTTCAATGCCCCAAAGCGGAACACGGACCTTCCACAATTCCAGAATAGGGTAGCAGCCTCTATTATCATGTTGTTAGACTGGATTTCTAGGAGAGATGGTAGATTGCCCAAGTATTTCCTGACGAATGTAAATCTTCCCACCAACTTAGCAATCTTGGAGGGATATTGGAGACCATGCCGAATCTCGGGACTTCGTGCCTCATTTTTTTGCAAGGCAACCAAGGTTAGGCCCTTACCCCCACCAAACTTGACTATTTAATATCAACAATTAGCATAAAGCATTTAGTTCTCAAAATAAATGCACAGAACGTGATGATGTTCGTTTGGGTTTAGGGAAACCCATTAGACTTTTGGATAAGGCTGTCTTAAAAGCTATTGTGTGGACCACACTTTAGCATGGCTAGGTTTGACCATGATGCATGAAATAACATAACGGAGTAAGATTTCTATGGGGTTTTAAAATGTTACCCTCGAGCGGATAACTCAACGGGGAAAGGCACGGAACCGTCGACTGCACCGCTGATCGACTAGTTTTACCGCAAATAAGCCTTTCCGAATTTAGGAGGTAATCATACAGGAAGGGCGCAACCACTCATCAAGCGTTGCTATAGTATTTTGTTTGGAACGAGTGGAGTATGAATGTTGAGCATGGTTATGCAATAAGAATTAAAGACATGTTGTCATGTATTTGCATGTTATGAAAGAAGCAAATACATTAGTTTATAATTTAAAAGCGGTTACAAAGGAAGGAAACATAAAGAACATGTTAGTTACTTTTGAAGAAAAATATAAATGCTTAAAGAAATAGACAATTAATGGCACATAAAATGGGTAAAGGGAAAGGTCGCAAGTATTAACAAAGTAAAGACAAGTTCACAAAGCCGTTTGAAATGGTAAAAGCCTAGATAAATCCCAAACAGAGTCGCCATGTTGTCGTGCCCCCTTTTTCCTTTTGGGAAAGGGGTTTGTGTTTTTGAGAGTCGCAACCAAACGATTTTTAATGGTGTGTTAGGACACCAAATAGGTTCATTTATGACTACGCTGTTAACCAGAGATAGGGTAAGGGATTGAAATTATCCTAAGGGGAAGGTGTTAGGAACCCCTCAGGATCCACAAATGTGGTTCCCGACCAAACAACTTTTGTGAATTTGTACAGCTTAGCAAACAAACAAATAAAGTCTCAAATAAGAGAGGATTTAAGTCTTAAGCATGCAGATGCTTGAAAAAAAATAGTAAAGAAGGTTAGATTTTGAAAGGATTACGATCTAAGCATGTAAAGGGTATCCTATGTTTATAGCAATATGGATCACATCAGTACAACACACGGTAATCACTCCTCAATGAGGGGATACACGTGGTATTAGTGCACCGGTAATCATATCCATATTCTACCCTTTCCCACCCCGTGAAAGTAACTAAATCGAGTGTTGGTCTCGACCACTATCATGTTGTTACCCGTCCCTTCCTATTAGTCCCGGAGGAATTTAGGACTTCTATCCTATAAGGGATGTTCTAGGCAGACCCTCAGGTTTGAAGAAAAAAAAACTAAGGCGACAGATAAGAACATGTAGGACTACAATTAGTGGGAAACACAAAAAAGCAGGGAAAAGGCACAAGTATACCTCCACAAGTAATGCAAATAGGCAGCACGACTCATACATAGTTAAGTTCTTTTGATTCAGATATTAAAACATGGTATCTACATGATAATAACAAAGACAGATTTATTGCATAACTCAAAGAGGAAGTCTTAATCAGTTTTACTTATAGACATATTTCCAGTTTTGACCACTTTAATTACCTAAGGCTTGCCTAGGCGTAGGACAATGCTAAGTAATTACCCAGATTATTAAGGAAACTGTTTGAGTTGTTTTTCCTAAACATGTTGTACTTAGGTGTTGCATCAAATGCAGAATTATCACTAGTTGTTTAGAGACGTAGTAAAAGAATTTTAGGTCCTTTTTCATGCATTGGTAATTAGGCGGAGAATGAGTCCTAAAACATGATATCTAATGCACAGATAAGGATGCAGAATGATGCATATACAGAATCCTAAGCAGGATTTCTAAATGCACAATAATTACAGCATTAATCATGATTTCATAAGATGCAAGAGTGGCAGTTTATTTTTGTGTTGTTTACCCTAAACAGGATCTCTAAGTGTACATGGCAGCATAGAACATAATTGCAAAGTACTGGTTATTAAAACATTTTAACGCAGAATTCTCTAAGTGATATGATAGTGAGATGGACATGCTGAAAAACAGTAAGTATAAGTCCTAGGGAACATGATCTCTAATGCATGAAATAAGTCCTAAGCATGGTCTCTATTGCGCAAGTAGGAATATAAACCTAATAACATGTTTTCTACCCTTTTAATATCTAAAGCATACATAGTCACCCTTTCCCTTTCCACTATCCATCCCTAGAGTAGTTTACAAGTAGTTATTACAGGCCATTTGCATAAATTACATAATTTAAATAAGAAAAGAAGGAGTTATGTTACAAGGAGCCTACTGATAGGCCCAAAATGCCCAGAATGCCTCAAATGCCATTAGTTCACAGCCTTTGATACAATCCAGGTGTGTCAAAGTTCCCTAAGGATCTACATGGATCCGGGGCAGTGCTCGCACCCAGATTTCATAGCCAAGATAGAGTAAGTGCAGTGTGGAAATGCCAGCTCTTGTGTGTCAAAGTTTAGAGGGAGCTCAACGGTCCCAAGGAAATGATCACACAAGAGGGGCATAACCTAATGTCTAAGAGTATAATAGAAGTGCTCATAGTTTTGAAAATATTAGGTAGGAAAACAACTTTTGAAAATAACTCGTTTGAAATAAGTTTTGAAGAACAATAAAAGAGTATTATTTGGTGAAAATAGTTTTGAAAGGGAAGAGGGTAAGACAATCAGGTTCTCATGATTAGAACAATACACATAGAGCAAGAAACAATAACCAAATTAGTTTAAAACTCACAAGCAGAGACTGAGGGGTAGGGGACAATTATGAAGCATATAGGGAGAACATACAATACGCAGGGTCATATAAAGGTTCCGAGAAAAGGTTCTGGTACAACATGTGTTCAAGATTACATAAGACTAAGTAACATATAGTGCATATTGTGGTATGCCAGGAATCCAAGAAGACAGAGGGGAAGCAGAATCATGTTGGAATATGCAAAGGGGGTCGTAAACATGCTGAGGCTACAGAGGGAAGTATTAAGAACTAAAGCAGCGAAGTTTACATACTAGTTTCAAGTTGAGAAACAAAACCATAAGTAAAAGCATATCAGAAATAAGATGGATTGAAATACCAAAAGAAAGATATTGTTTTGAAGCTTTAAAGTAAATTGAGGACATACTAGTTAGGTGATGACAAACAAAAAATAAAGAATAGGCAAGTAGAATAATCAGTCTTGGCTTGCAGCCGACTGATAATAGCAGGTGATCAGAAGGAGAACAGTAGAGAGTATGTATGTGTGTAAAATAGAGAGTTGAACAATGTTTTTGTTCGTGTCTTTGGAAAATAAGAGGCTTGGGTCTATATAGTTTTGAAAATAGTGGTAAATAAGGTAAGAAGTACTAATTTCACATAGTTATAGGAAAAATACCCAATCAGAATCAATCTAGACCCGGACTCCCTTTAATTAGGGAGTCATAGTTCAAACGTATACCAGTTGTATCAAGCAAGGAATATTATCAATTATAAGACTGATTTTACCATAATAGGAGTAGTAAAGCATGTCAAATGTAATAAAGACTAAGTAAATAATACATAATTAAGGAAATTATATGTTAAATAACTGACAACATATTCGTGCGTATAAATAAGGTAGATCATAACTTTGATTCTGGAAATTAGTCACAAGAATCACGAATGAGATTGGAATTCACAAGGAATCAATACTAATTGAGGAAGGTATCACACAAATAAGGAAACAATTCGAAATCAGTACAGAATTGCAAGGGACATATACAAAATCATAGATTCAAAGAAAATGTAACAACTTTACGAAGAGATGCACATAATCAATAGAGTATTAGGTAAACAATAGCTAACCGGATAATCAGACTTACTAAGCAATAAATAACACGAAAATCAGAGAAACCCTAAGTAAGACATCATAGAAACAGTAGGAGGTTGAAAAACCTAACAACAAAATTAAAGCGAGAAGCATAGAACACAGAGAAAATCCTGAAGAACAAGCAGATTCGCAAACATAGCAAACAAGATGAACTCAAACCCTAAAATTGGGGTTTCACCAAAATAATTAGGGAAAAAGAGGAGACTCAAGGAAAGCATTTAAAATCATACTGGGAATCATAGATTAGTACTAAAAATAAGAAGATAAAGCATTTTCAAAAGGGGTTAAGAAACCCCAGTTCTAAAAAAGGAAGAATCGTTTGAAATACAAAGGGGTTTTAAAGAGAAAACAGGTGAAAACCTTAGAATAGACATAGATCTGTCACAGATCTAGGAAGATCAGAAGATCTTAAAGCTAGGGTTTCCAGAGAAAAACCTAAAAGAGAAGAAAGCTTAAAATATCCTCGGCGTTTGGCCGGAAAATACAAGAATCTTACTCGAACGGCTATAGGAGGCCGGACAACATGGCATGAGATCGTAGAGGTGAGTGAACCGCCTCTGGTTCACTTGAAGGCCTCAAAACAGGTGACACACGTGCGAAAGGAGAGTCATAAGGCTGGCAGGTGGCGAGACCACCATGGATTCCAGCAGGGAGACGACCAGAGAAGGGAGGTCATTAGGTTTAGCAGGTGAACCGTTTAGAGAGGGACGAGAGAGATGAGAGTGTTGAGACGGTTGTGAGTGAAGGGGGGGATGAGGGTTTGGGGTTGGTCGTTTAGGATTAATATGGCAATGTGAGATTTGGGCCGTTAATTTGAATTAATCAATGACTCAGATCAAAGGGGGATTGGGCTGGGTATATTTGTGAGGATTGGGCTGGGTATATTTGTGAGGATTGGGCTGGGTAGTTGGTCTAGTTCATTGGGTTAGGGGTCAGGTTTGACTTAGGCTAGATTTTAAATAGGAAGGGGCTAACTATTAAGTACCCAATTAAATAGATAAAAAATTTAGAAAAATAGTTGATAATTACATAAAAATGTAAATAAGGTTAAATAGGTGAAATTAAGTTAATTAGCTAATATTAAAATATAAAATTACTAACTATTGAATTGAAATGGTATAAAATGTACAATTAGGCTATAATTTCAAAATTATTGTAATTATAGCCAAATAATGCCAAATTAGCAAATTTGTGAAATAATGAAAATCATAATAGGATTAAAATGATATATTGAGCTTGGAAATATTTTGAAAAATTATTTATAATATAATTTATGCATAATTATTGAATTTAAAATACTGAATAAATAGGGAAAGAAATTAAATAAAATACGAAAAATTATGGAAAAATACCAGTTATTATAAAAAGTAATTTTGAAGGCACACGTGCAAATTTTAAAATAGTTTGAGGAAAAATTGGGTATCAACAAACACAATGACGAAGGAATACAGATACGGTTGAAACACACTATTCATCAAGTGCATGAAAGTTGTGGGGCATTGGTCAGCCCAAAGACATGACCAACAACTCATAATAGTCGTAACGGGTCCTGAAGGCCATCTTAAGGATATCAGAATCTCTGATCTTCAACTGATGGTACCCTGATCTCAAGTCAATCTTTGTGAATCCCCAAGAACCCTGAAGCTGATCAAATAAATCATCAATACGCGGTAGTGAGTACTTGTTCTTGATAGTGACCTTGTTCAACTTCCCATAGTAAATTCACATCCTCATAGAGCCGTCTTTCTTCTTAACAAATAGAACTGGAGCACCCCAAGGTGAAACGCTCGATCTTATGAAAACTTTATCAAGAAACTTCTGAAGTTGTTCCTTTAATTACTTCAACTTGGAGCCACAAGATATGGTGGAACAGATATGGGCTGAGTGCTCGGCACCAAGTCAAACCAAAACCAATATCCCTATCGGGTGGCACTGCTTGGAATACATCTAGAAACCCTCTCACTACCGGAATTGACTCACGATAGGTGTATCAAAACTAACATTCCTCAGATAGACCAAGTACGCCAAGCACCCCTTCTCAACTATCCATTGTGCTTTCAGAAAAGATACCATCCTACTAGGAACATGACCTAGGGAGCCTCTTTACTCGAACCTCGACAACCCCAGCATATCCAATGTCATAGTCTTAGCGTGAAAATCAAGAATAGCGTGATATGGTGATAGCTAATCCATGCCCAAAATCACATCAAAATCCACCATATTAAGTAACAGAAGGTCAACCCTAGTCTTATAGTCCCAATAGTGACAAACAAGAATGATATACACGATCCACCACAATAGAGTTGCTAACGGGTGTAGACACATAAAAAGGAGTATCAAAGAATCATGAGACATATCCAAATATGAAGCAAAATAGGACGAAATGTACGAATAAGTAGATCCGATTCAAATAAAACTAATGTATCTCTACGACTGACCAGAACAATACATGTGATGATGGTATCTGATACAATTGCCTCTGTCCTACTAGGGAAAGCATAAAAGCAGGACTAGACTCCCCCTCTCGACGTTTTCTACATGCATGTCCTCCACCTCTAACTGGTTGTGCATGTGGAGTAGCAACTGGAGCGGAAATAATAGCTTGAGTACCTTTGTGAGGTCCACCCCTCTATAGTCTGGGGCTATATTTCACAATTTTCCTAGTATCACCATACTCAAAATAACTGCTCTGCGGGCATGTCTGCTGGTACTGAGTCTTCCTCATATGACTAGAATAACACATGTAGGAACCCATATGCAAAAGGTGCGGTGAAAGGTGGCTGACCAATGTGAGTACCCTGGGGTCCATGGTTAGCTGGTGCACTACGAGTAGCCTGAAATGCAGACTGGACTGGTAGATTGACAAAAGCTTTGCCATAATGGGCTAAAATCGCAGATCCTCTCCATTCTCCTAGCGATCTCCACGACCTGGTGGAATGAAGTCTGAATCTCCAACTCTTGTGCCATCCCATATGTGAGTCTATAAGCGAGTCCCTGAATAAATCTATGGACTCTCTCTCGAATAGTGGAAACCAAAGCAGGTGCATGAAGAGATAACTCTGTAAACATAATAGCATACTCGGACACAGTCATACTTCCCTAGTGCAACATCTCGAACTCGGTGTGTAACTCGTCTCTTTGGCTTTATGGAATGAACTCCCTCAATAAGAGATCAGTGAACTGGGACCAAGTAAGTGGCACAATGCCAACTGGCGTACTCGCCTCATAAGTCTACCACCATCTATATGCCGGCTCCGTCAGTTGGAAAGTAGTAAGGTCAATCTCTCCCAACTCCACTAAACCCATAGGACATACGATACAGTGACACTAGTGTAAGAAACCATGTGTATCCTCAAAATCCCCGCCACTGAATGGAGGATGATTATACTTCTAGAACCTCTCCAACCTCTTCTGATCCTCAACAAATGCGATTGGCCTGGCCTCAAGCTGAACCACAATCACGGGCTGCACCAGTATAGCACCTAGAAGTTGATCAACATGAGACCTCTGCTCTAGAGTATGGGCAGCGGAAGTCTAAGCTCCTTCCCCATCCTATGAAGTAGCTGCTTCAATCGAAATCAGACCTGCCTAAGCCCAAGTCCCAAACATGCTCAGAAGGTGCGCCAAATTCTCTTGAAGTCCAGGGAACCAACAAGTGTCTCGGGTTCCTACTCCCCAACTGGAGCTACTAGTGGCTCCTTAGTCGCAGCCCTAACATGGCCCCTCGCTACGACATGTGCCCTGCCTCTACCCCGACCTCCAGCAGCACTGACACTGGGGCAACACCATCAGTAACTGAAGCTCGTGTCCTCACCATCTGTTAGAGAATAGAAAGACGAAGGCACAAACTACGAAATCAATAAATCCGCACGATAAAGAGTGTAAGAAGTGAAATTTACTAATAGTTATGTAGCCTCTCGAAGATAAGTACACATGTCTCCGTACCGATCTGCAGGGCTCTACTAAACTAGCTTATGGCTCATCGAACCTATGAACCTAGAGATCTGATACCAACTTGTCAGGATCTAAAACCCCACCATATGGGTCATCATGACACCTAGTCTCTAAAACTAGGTAAGACCATCATATAACAATTTCAACAAAATATAACAACTGAAAATTCAATAAAAAATGACAAACATTATAAAACATGCCAATCATGGAGACAATAAGTAACTTCCCGAAACCCGGTAATACTTAGTCATAAGCTCTAAAAGGAGTACATAACAAGTCTCAAAGCATACATAACCCTTCTTCACGAACCAAATATCAAATAAGAGTGGGACAAGTGATAACATTTCAAATGAACCAATAACTCATACACAAGGTAGAAACATTTAAGAGAACAAGTGTGTGCTCAAAACATCAACCCCATTCTTACATATGAACAATATTGAGGGAACACCCAGAAAATCACATAACATCATCAACAACTCCACCCTTATGTCGTCACGTGGGCATCACAATGAAATGTTTCCCTTATCTCTTTGCACGTACGTAAGCGACCTTTATCTCACCGCATGCACATCACAATGAAACACCCCCTCTTATGTTTCTGCATGCACATCTCGCCACCCTTATACTCCGCACAACATCAATCAACCTGCAAAACATGTTCACATGTGCCATAAAATCACAAAACAACAACACTCACAGTCATATCATGATATGGATCATGGCTCAAGAATAAGGTGCACAAGAACATTAATAGCATAAAAGTGCGGATTATTCAACAATATAGCATGTTTCATAAAGCAAACAACCCAAATTCAAGGCATGTTAATAGTCCAAGGTCTACTCCGGTCACAAACCACACATACAATGTGTACATACTCGTTACCTCGTGTACACTTAGATTCGCATAACACAAATATGAAAATCAGACCAATTCCACGGGGTAATTTCTTCCACACAAGGTTAGGCAAGATACTTACTTGGAGTAGTCCTAATCAATACTCTAAAAATTCTTTTCCTATAAAATTCAACTCCGCTCGGCCCAAATCTAGCCAAAAATAACTCAATTATATCAATTAATGCAATAGAAATCAGTTTCAATTAATAAAGTCGCAATCTTTACCCAATTTCCAAAAAGTCAACAAAAGTCAAACCGGGTTCGCGCGGTCAATATTCGAGTCGAGTGGTAGATCTCGACTACCCATAACCTGTCATGCCCCAACTCAGCAAGCAGGACCGCGGCTCAACTGAGTGAACCCGGTAAAGCAAGCCTGTTAGATACTTCATTAATTAGGCAATAGGGAGATCATGCATACAATACTAAATCATTTCATTAGTTACAGTACTTTAAAGTCTCAAAATATACATATTTTTATAGTTTGAGTGGAACAAGTGATCAAAACACAACATAACGTGTTTCACTTTTCTAGCACCCATGTACAACCCACGCTGTGTCTATGGAGCCTCTAAAAGATTCAAAAGAGTGTTATGATAGTTGTGGCAACAAGGCTTTTTCTATACCTCAAAACGTGATAATAATATGAATAAAAGATACAATACATGACCCCGGGATGAAGTGAGGCTCACCAAGTCTGCTGGGAAGAGGATGTACCACTATCGATGATCAACATTGCCTGCTATGGAACCACCTGCATCCATTTAAAGATGCAGCGCCCTCGTCAAAAGGGACGTTAGTACTGTCGAATAGTACTAATACATAAAACTAAACACCATCTCAATAGAATGAATAATAATACAAGGGGGAAGCAGTCATGAATTCAATAAGAGCTTCAAATAATACTAAAACATCGAGTTAAGGATCACATAAGTTTTCAAGTCAATTTCCATGTTATTAGGTTGGGCGATTTTTAGTGCCGATATACGATAATTCACAATACCACCGTATTCTTACACGGAGTCCGATCATGACCCGATCGACTAGGTCGTCTCATTTGAGACATCAACCATAACCACAATTTCAATTATAATTTCCAGCACAATCACCACCATGTGTGCAGTATGGCATCTGATCACGACCCGATCGGCTAGTCCGTCTCACCCTAGACATTACCTTTTTCAGTCAATCATCTCACTTCGTACTCCTTTCACAACCTTTCAATTCATTGGCACTAGTGGCCACAATTATAAAGTCATTTATGGCACTTAGCCGTATTTCATAATCCCAGTTCCCCTTTCCACATTCCAACATCATCATCATTATCAACAACAATAATTCCTCCATTCAAGACATTAAATTCACATATGAGCAATTTGGGAATCTTAGGCACATAGAGGCTTTGCATACAATTTGGCATAACAACCTTTATTTCGATCTTGACTTGAAGTTTTAACATGTTTAACACATATTCCATATTTTGAACACATCCTAAAATGATAAGATGACATGATGAATAATTTAGAATACATATTGCATATATATTCTTCAACACAAACACATTCGGAATAGCCAATTCTATAATGATAAATTTGGGACTTACACCAATTACATGAACACCATGGGATTCTATTCTAAGAAGAAGGGGGTTTAGAAAATATACCTCGCCTTGAGCTTTTAAATTACTACGATGTTCCATAATACTTATCCACTTCGATCTATTTAGAAATATAGTAAAATTGAACACAAATTAGGAAGATGACCATGATTCTAGCTCACTTGAGCATATTGTCTAACTCTAGGTGTGCATTAAGGTCTTTAAGGCCATTTTTATGAAAGATTCCCTCATCCCTTAACCCATCATCTACCATTTTTAGCTCACAACCTTCCTACATTCTTTGATAACACATTCATGAATGATAACAACCCCCACACCCAAGAATTGTCTTTCTAACTATCCCCTTTTTAGTAGAATTTGGAAATTAAGAGCTAGGAACCTTTAGGATGAGGACTTTCCTTGTTAATATTCAATGGTTGATCAAACTTTTTTTGGATAATAGGTTGAATGTAATGCCCCCATACTAAGAACTCTTTCTCACTCTAAAAGCATAAGAAATTTGCTCAAAATTGACTATGGCATATGTTTTATCCAAGTAGGGCCGTGATATAAAAACCCAAAAATAAAGCCCCGGAACAGGATCTGCGGTCCGCGAGATATGACCTTCTGAACTGGGCAAGCCTGCTTCACTCTACAGCTGTTATGCGGCCCGCGGACCTTTTCTACGGTCACATAATGTGCCGCAGAACCTTCGTCCGAAAAATCCTAAGGCTTGTTATGCGACCAAAGTGCGGCCCGCGAAATGGTTATGCGGTTGCAGAACTAGCCACGAAATTGACATAAAAAATGGCCCAAGTAGCTGCTTCACTATGCGGCCACTCTGCGGATTATGCGGCCGCATAATGGGCCGTAGAATTGCCCATCTCTATAAAATATTTTCCTTCAACTCCCCGGCACCACGGAACCCCGATTTTTAGGAAAATTCTTACAGGGCCTTACATAAGCCCACGAGTCCAAATATATAATTAGTTTCAAATTCGAGTCCAAACCGACTCTCAAAACCTCAATTTTTCACTTTTCAAACGTAATCCAAAATTCCCAAAATTTCCATTCAAATTACATGATTTTGATGTTAAAATCCATAAATAATCAAGTTATAATATCAAAATTGAGTGAAAATCACTTATCCAATAGCTATTTATGAAAATGCCCTCAAAACATTTCCTTCCACCGAGTCTAGGGCTCAAATTGTAATAAAATGAGACTAAGTCTCCAAATGCCAACATTGTTTTAGCTGTAGAAGTCACATTTGCGCCTAGGGTTCGCAAATGTGACCAATGGATCGAAAATGCGAAGTGTGCTAAGCCAGGGAGTATAGACAAAGCGTTCAATGGCTTTGCAAATTCAAAGTCTCACCCTGCCAGAAAACGTCACAAAAGAGACAAAATGATCGTAAAAGCGACCTGCCTAGGCCCCAAGCCCCCATCGCATTTGCGAGACTGGCTTCGCATATGCAAATCTTGTCATTATGGCCCAACTTTGCAAATGCAGCTTATTCCTTGAAAATGTGAGGCTCACAAATGCAAATTTATTATCAAATTTGCGAGACCAGCAAGACCAGCAAGACTAGCAACAAAGAACTAAGTCCAAAACATACCAAAGCACGCCCGAAACTCACTCGAGTCCCCGTGGCTCCAAATTGAACATTCTCATAAGTCTAGAAACATCATACAAACTCGCTCGCATGCTCAAAACACCAAAGTAATGTCCGGAACCACGAATCGAGCACCGAAAAGCATAAAATTCATAACCAAGTGTTTGATTCCTACCAAACCAACTTATAATGACAACAAACTTTTAACACAAGTCCCAAAATAAAAACACGAACCTATTCCAAGTCCTAGAACATAAATCCAGACATGATAGACGCAAAGTCTACCCAAGGTCAAACTTGAGAAAATTCTAAACCTTCAAATTGCCAACTTTCGGTAAAAAGATCCAATTTATCCCACGATTACTCCGAATTTAATTCCGAGCTTACATCTAAGTCCAAAATCACCACACAAACCTATTAGGACCATCAAAATACTGTTTCAGGGTTGTTTTTACAAAAGATTAACCTTAGTCAGCTCACCCAACCTAAGCTCCCAAACTAAGAACCAAGTGTTCCTAATCTACCCGAAACCTTCCTGAAACCAAAAAACCACCCCCTCAAGTGAAAAAATCAAAAGTACACATACATGAAGCTTCAAAAGGGGAAACATGGATAAAATTTATGAAGTGACGGGTCGAGTCCTTCCAATATCACACAAAACAAATGATCAACCTTTTGATCAAAACCATTAATGGTAATCACTCAAAATTGGTACACCCGATCGACTTCAATAGAGTCCCTCACTGGTATAGACACATAAATAGAAGTATCAAGAGTATAACGAGGCATAATAAGTAGAACCCAGATCAAACTATACAGAAACATCCCTATGAAAAAATGATACAATACAGTTAATTACTACATTGTACGACTCTACTTTAGGCCTTCCAAGGAATTCATAACAACGATACTGACCTTCATCGTCCTATCCTCCAACCGTAGGACAACCTTTAACTAGCTGACCTTCGCCTCTAGCTGACTGATCCCCATCCATGCTGGCTGAGCGGACGGTGAGAACACTGGCGCTGAAATCATAGGGTACCCTCTTGTGATGTACCACTCTGAAATCTGAGGAGATACCTCCTGATATGACCTGCACTCAATACTCAAAGCAACCCTTTGGCTGACGTGGATGCTGAACCTAAAGATGTCCCTGACAAACTAAACAACCACTAGAGGAACTTCCCATTAGGGTGCATTATGGGGACCACAAGCAGAAGAGCCATTGTGTGATGATTCCCTCGAGTGAGATCCATAATTACCGTGACCACCTAAAGTACCACAGAAACCATAAGTGCTAAATACATTGGCCTGATAGTATGACCTCTACCAAGATGACACATGCCTCCAAACAAGGCACCACTGAACCCACCAAAATGATGCGTAATTTCACCTGACGCCTCTCTCCCCTGGCCGAGAATGCACTTAATCCTCCCAGCAATCTCCACCACCTACGTGCATATATCCTCAATCTCGACCTCTCTAACCATCTGAAGTCTAATTCCATAAGTAAGAGCCTTGATGAACCTTCATACCTTCTCCCTCTTATTAGGAATAAAGATACCTGCATGGAAAGACAAATCAAAAAACCTTATCTCATACTGGATGACTGTCATACTACCCTTCTGAAGATGCTCAAATTAGCTACCTAGGTCATCTCTCTCACTGACCATAACAAAGTGTAAGAATTTGACCGATCATTTTGAGCTTTAGGACTTCCATTCAGTGGTTTGACGCCGTGAGTAACTTCATATGATTCATTATAACTTGCGTTAATGGTTTGTTTTGACTTTTGAGAGGTTTTTGATTGATTTGGGAGAGTAATTCTCACTTATGAAGCTTTAATTTGGAAGAGTTAACTAAAGTTTGACTTTTAAGTAAACAACATAGAAATAGAGATATGATAGTTTCAATACTTTCATATCATAATTTTGGCCTTGGGCATATGTTCCGATTTGAATTTTTTATTTTCCTAGAAGGTTTCGGCTTCACTTCTCAAAAATTGGCAATTTGAAGAATTTGAGAGTTCATAAGTTTGACCATGATTTGACTTTGGGGTTATTGGACTCCTATTGTGGTTTTGAAACCTTTGAAAGGTTCATTTAGTTTTTTGAAACTTGTGTACGAAATTTGGTTTTGACCCAGAATGTCTAAGTGTGATTAGGACGAACATGGGGAAGTTAGAATCTTTGAAAATTAAGAAAAGGGTTTTAATTGCAGATCCTTGCTTTTGATGTTATGTGTGGTGTTTCGATCCCTTGGAAAAGTTTTTATGATATAATTGGATATGTTGGTATGATTGGATGGGGGAGAGGGAAGGCGTTCACAAAGAGGGAGTATCCAGTTCGAGGGTCTTGGCCTTTGCATTCGCAACGGATAGATCGCGATCGCGGAAATCTGGCCGGTTGGTTAGTGCATTCGCACGATTCATGTCACATTTGCAATGAAGGGATTTTAGGCACATGGTTTTTTGCTTCGCGAACGTGGGGCTGAGGTCGCGTTCGCGATGTGTACTTCTGGGAAAAAAAATACTTAAGTTGCTATTTTCGGGATTTTATCCATTATTTCATAATTTGAGCCCTAGATTTCGAGAGGAGAAGATTTTGAAGAGAAATTTCACTACTACATCGGAGGTAAGGAATTTTCCCTTGGATTGGATTTTATATATTAATTTCCTATGGATTTCTCCACCTAAACAATAGATGCTAAAGTGAATTTTTGGATTTTGTTTTACAACTTACGAGGGTGTAAGTTTGGAATTTGGGGATCACTTTGGACCTGGTTTCTGAATTCAATTACATATTGGCCTCATGGATTATGAGTAGTCGAGATCTACCCCTTAACTTGAGATTTGACCATGTGGGCCCGGGTTGGCTTTTGTTAACTTTTGAGAATTTGATTAATTATTGAAGTGTTATTACTTAGAATTGGTTCCTATGACTTTGTTTGAAGTTATTGAGTTGTATTTGACTAGATATCGGTTGTTTGATGTTGGATTTGAAAGGAAAACATGGTTGTTACTTATTAAAGCTCTCTAGGTTGAGACAAGTCTCTTGTCTATCCTTGTAAGAGGGAATTCTCCCCATAGATAATCTATTTATTACTTGTTGCTAGATTTAGCAGACACATATATGCGAGGTGATGAGCGTATATGTGTAGCTAGATTGGCCATATCCGATAAATGTTTGGTGTAAGATTATGCCTCGTTTTGATTATATAAAATTCTTATTCATGTTTTGTTGATTCTATGATTACATGATGACTTGTAATTGTGGATTAGAAGCATGCCTAGAGTTATGACTTGAGAACTGGGCATCAATAATTGTCTTTCCGCATTGAGCTTCTTTGTCGAGCCGTAATCATATATTTGTCTTGTTGATTTATGACTTGGTGCTTACAATGGCTTATTCATGTATGTCGAATAGTATGATTAAACATTTGAACGATGGATTTGCTTATTGATTTGTTGAGATGAATTGAATTATATGATTAGCCATAGCCATCTTTTAGCATTTTGTGCTTTTATTCGCATTTATGATCCTATGGTTCGGTGCCCTTAATTATGATGTATTATAGATGTATCATGAGCTTAAGAGCTCAATATTATGGAAAGATGATAATTTTGGTACCACAAATATTATGAGCAAAATCTCTGCTGTCGGTGAATATGCTGAAGTACCCATCCGCTCCACCTTTCTACTCAAGGTTCGGCCACCATGTTGGCCTTGATATCATAGTCTTTCAGTAAATCTAACCATCTCCAGTATCGATAATTGAGATCTTTCTGCTTGAATAGATGCTAGATACTCCGATGGTCGATATAGACCTCACATGGAACACCGTACAAATAGTTCCTCCAAATATTCAATGCATCAATAATAGTTTCCAATTCCAAGCCGTGCATCGGATAATTATTCTTATGAACCTTCAGCTGCCGAGGTGCGTAGGCAATTACCTTACCGTATTGTATCAACATCGCACGAAGCCTAATATGTGATGCACTACAATACACAGTGTAAGTCCCCGAGCCCATATGTAATACCAAGTATGGGGCCGTAGTCAAAGCAGTCTTGAGCTTTTGAAAGGAGCACTCTTCTAGGTCGATCTGGTCAAAGGTGCAACAATGGATGAGAAACCCTCTACAAACCGACGTTCATATCCGGCCAAACAAAGGAAAATCTGAATATCAGTAGCTGAAGATGGTCTGGGCCAACTCTGAACTTCCTCAATCTTCTTCGGATTTACATTGATCTCCTCACTAGACACCACATGACCAAAACATGCCACCGAATCAAGCTAGAATTCACACAGGGAATTTTGCATACTACTTATTCTCCCTCAAGGCCTGGAGCACGATCCTCAAATGTTGCTCATGATCATTCTGCCTACGGGAGTACATCATGATGTCATCAATAAACACAATTACAAGAGAGTCGACATATGTCTAGAATACACTGTTCATCCGGTGCATAAATGATGCTGGGGCATTTGTCAGTCCAAATGACATCATGATTAAAGAGTCGAGATATGGCAGGAATACACAATTCATCCGGTGCATAAATGTTGCTGGGTCATACTGGAGCACTCTTACACTCCTCGGATAATCTGAAAGGAGCACCCTTATGGGTCGATCTGGTCAAAGGTGCAGCAATGGATGAGAAACCCTCTACAAAATGACGTTAATATCCGGCCAAACAAAGGAAACTTTGAATCTGAGTAGCTGAAGATGGTCTAGGCCAACTCTGAACTTCCTCAATCTTCTTGAGATTTACATTTATCCTCTCACTAGACACCACATGACCCAAAAATGCCTACGAATCAAGCCAGACTTCACACTTTGGGAATTTTGCATACAACTTATTCTCCCTTAAGGTCTGGAGCACGAACCTCAAATGATTCTTATGATCGTTCTGCCCGCGGAAGTACACTAAGATGTCATCAATAAACATAATGACGAAAGAGTCGAGATATTACTGGAATACACTGTTCATCTAGTGCATAAATGTTGCTGGGGCATTGGTAAGTCCAAATGACATCATGAGGAACTCGTAGTAACCATACCGATTCTTGAATGCAGTATTCGAAATATTCGGATCCCAAATATTCAGCTGATGATACCTTCATCGCAAATCAATCATCAAAAACATTATGGAACCATGAAGCTGGTCAAATACGTCATCCATGAGTGGTAATTGGTACCTTTTCTTCAGTGTAACCTTGTTCAACTGTTTATTATCAATACATATCCACATAGAACCATCCTTATTCTTCACAAACAAAACGGGAGCACCCCGTGACAAAACACTAGGTATTATGAAACCCTTATCAAGCAACTTTGGAAGCTGTTACTTTAACTCTGCTAGTGCCATACGATATGATGGAATAGAAATGGTTTAAGTGCTAGTCAAGCATCAAAATCGATATCTCCATCGGGCGTCCTGCCCGGAAGATCTGTTGGGAATACATCTGGGAAGTCTCTCATGACCGGAACTAACTCAACGGTAGGAGTATCGACACCTACATCTCTCACAAAGGCAAGATATGCATCACACCCTTTCTCAACCATCCGCTGCACCTTATAAAGGAAACAACTCTACTAGAAATGTAATCCAATGTACCCTTCCACTCCAACTGCGGCAAACCTGGCATAGCCGATGTCACAGTCTTGGCGTGAAAATATAGAATAACTCGACAGGGCAACAACCAGTCCATGTCCAAGATTACATCAAATTCTACCATATTTACTGACAATAGGTCAACTCTAGTCTCAAAACCACCAATAATAACTAAACATGACTGGTAAACACTGTCCACATTAATAGAATCTCCCACCAGCATAGACGCATATACATGAGAACTCAAAGAATCACAAGATATATCCAAATACAGGGCAAAGTAAGTTAACACATATGAATAAGTGGAGCCTGGATCAATAAGGGTGATGCATCTCTATGACAAACCGGAACAATACCTGTGATGATTGCGTTCGATGCAAGTGGAGCTCCGGCACAATAATATCCCCTAGAATATCGAGGCCTCTTGACCACCTTTTCCTCTCTATCACGCCCGCATACCCTCCAACACCCCCTCCCCCCTCCCCTCTCCACCACCTATTGGTACGGAGTATCTATCTCCAAATATCTAGCCATGCTGAATCTAATACCATAGTTGAGCTCCACAATGAATCTCTAGGCTCGCTCTCTGACTGTAGAAACCAAGGTAGGTACATGTCGAGACAACTCACTCAATCTGATAGCATACTCTGACACTGTCATAGTCCCCTGACGCAGCTACTCAAACTCTGCGTGCCATGCATCTCGAATGGTCCAGGGAACAAACTCTCTAAGAAATATCTCTTAAAACTGAGCCCGAGTGAGTGGGGGATGCATCACCTGGTCTACCCTTATCGTAAGCCTACCACTACTTATACGCTGCTCCTGATAGCAAAAATGTGGTAAAAGCAACTCCTCTCACCTCTACAATACCCAAAAGGTGTAGAGAATACAGTGACACTTCTCTAGAAAACCCTACACATACTAGGTAGCTGCGCTACAGTAAATAGAAGTATCATACTTATTGAACCTCTCAAGTCTTCTCTACTCCTCATTAGATGCTATTGGCCTGACCTCAAGCTGAACCAGAATAACTAGTTGTGCTGGCATGACACCTAGGACCTAATTAGTGTAAACCCGCTGCTCTGGAGTATGGGCGGTGGGTGTCTGTGCTCCTTCCCCAGGCTGAGATATGGCAGGTGTAAGTGGAATCAACCCCTCCATATCCAGAGTACCGAACATGCTTACGAATTGTGGTAGAGTCTCCTGAAGTCTAGGGGTAGCAACAAGTATCTCGGGTGCTTGTTCCCCAACCGGAGCTACTAGTGGCTCCTCGGTCGCTTTATGGGAAGGTGCTCTAGCTACATTACGTGCCCCTCCTCTCTCTTTGCCCCAGCCTCAGTCTAGCACAACTTAAGTAGGGGGCATGAGTGTTTAATCATCGGATCTAGAATGCGTGTCCTCACCATGTGGGAGACAATAAAAAGACAAGGATTCAGATTTTGAAGTTAACAAATTTGCACGATAAGGAATCAAAGAAGTGAAATTTCCTAACAGTTTCATAACCTCTCGAAGATAAGTACATATGTCTTCATACTAATCCGCAAGACTCTACTAAACTTGCTTATGACTCGTAATACCTATGAACCTAGAGCTCTGATACAAACTTGTCACGACCCTATCACAACCCAAATCTCAATACGTTGTGATCGCGTCGATCACATTACTAGAAAAGCCGACAATCAAAAAATAACTACGTATTTTAATTTATATGCATGATGTAATAAGGTTAATAGTGAAAAATCTCATAAATAACCGGTAAGAACAACTACGACTCATCTACAAAATCCCCAAAATCTGGGTGTCACCAACTATATGAGCTACTAAGTATCAACAAAATCTAAATCTCTAATACAACTATCTGAAAGATAAAATAATACTAAATAAACTGAAAGGAAGGAGAGTCAAGGTTTGCGGGCATCACAACAACTATCTCCAATAATCTCCAAGCAGATACTACACCAAGTCTAGCAATCGTTGTGCCCAGATGTACCTGGATCTGCACACGAAATGCAGAGTGTAGTATGAGTACAACCGACCCAATGTACTCAATAAGTAACAGGACTAACCTAGGGCAGAAAGTAGTGACGAGCTCATAAAGGTACAGTCCAAATCAAGATAACACTAGTGCAAATATAACAGAGAAATGACAGTAATAATCTAGAGAAATCCCATAATCAATTCATACACAGTACATAAATGTAGACATGCTTGTTCTACAATTTAGGCTCAATACTAATAAAATGTGCCATGTGTAGCTAGCATGAGGAGTGTTAAATCTCTATGTCTACATATCAAATATGCATGTCACATGTAATGCATCACACTGATAAACGCATGCATTCACACTCTCAGAGTACTCAATCTCACTGTCTCACACTCTCACTCATCACTCTTAGTCACTTAACACGCTCAATCACTCAGCACTGTACGATACCTGCGCTCACTGCTGGTATGTCAGACTCCGGATGGGCGGATCCTGACCAAGCTCTAATATAAAGCTAATGGCATGCTTCGACATGTAGACTGATCCCATAATAATAAAGAAAGCCCATAAGGCCTACTTTAGGGTGCATCCCGATCTATAATAATAATACTATATATAAAGCCAATACAGCCTACTGCGGCGTGCAACCCGATCCGCAACATCACTCACAATACGACTCTTAGGCCCCAACCCAGTCATCAATTTGTCCAGTCTCTTGGGTTTACAATCATATGCCAACCAACCCAAATAATGATAACATGTTGTAACAATAAATGATAACAAATATCTAGATATGATATGAAAATGATGAATGTAACTAGGTACATAATTGCAATTTAGGAAAATAATTCAACAACAGAAATGACCTCACTGGGTTCATACGATATGATGTAATAGAAATGGGTTGAGTTCTAGTCAAGAATCAAAATCGATATCTCTATCGGGCGTCATGCCTGGAAGATCTGTTAGGAATACGTCTGGGAAGTCTCTGATGACCGGAACTAACTCAACGGTAGGAGTATCGACACATACATCTCTCACAAAGGCTAGATATGCATCACACCCTTTCTCAGCCATATGCTGCACCTTATAAAGGAAACAAGTCTACTAGAAATGTAATCCAATGTACCCTTCCACTCCAACCGCGACAAACCTGGCATAGCCGATGTCACAGTCTTGGCGTGAAAATCTAGAATAACTCGACAGGGCGACAACCAGTCCATGCCAAGATTACATCAAATTCTACCATATTGACTGACAATAGGTCAACTCTGGTCTCAAAACCACCAATAATAACTAAACATGACTGGTAAACACTGTCCACAATAATAGAATCTCCCACAAGCATAGACGCATATACATGATAACTCAAAGAATCACAAGATATATCCAAATACAGGGCAAAGTAAGTTAACATATATTAATAAGTGGAGCCTGGATCAAATAAGGGTGATGCATCTCTATGACAAACCGGAACAATACCTGTGATGATTGCATTCGATGCAAGTGGAGCTTGGGCACCATAATATCCTCTAGAATCTCGAGGCCTCTTGGCCTCCTTTTCCTCTCTATCATTCCTGCATACCCTCCAACACCCCTCCCCCTTCCCCTCTCCCCCCCCCCTCTACCACCTATTGGTACGGAGTATCTATCTCTAAATATCTAGCCATGCTGAATCTAATACCATAGTTGAGCTCCTCAATGAATCTCTAGGCTCACTCTCTGACTGTAGAAACCAAGGTAGGTACATGTCGAGACAACTCACTCAATCTGAGAGCATACTCTGACATTGTGATAGTCCCCTGACGCAGCTGCTCAAACTCTGCGTGCGATGCATCTCGAAGGGTCTGGGGAACAAACTCTCTAAGAAACATCTCTTAAAACTGAGCCCAAGTGAGTGGGGGCTGCATCATCTGGTCTACCCTTATTGTATGCCTACCACCACTGATACACTGCTCCTGATAGAAAAAATGTGGTAAAATCAACTCTGCTCACCTCTACAATACCCAAAAGGTGTAGAGAATACAATGACACTTCTCTAGAAAACCATGCACATCCTAGGTAGCTGCGCTACTGAAAATAGAAGGATCATACTTCTTGAATCTCTCAAGTCTTCTCTACTCCTCATTAGATGCTACTGGCCTGACCTTAAGCTGAACCAGAATAAGTAGTTGTGCTGGCATGATACCTAGGACCTAATTAGTGTGGACCGCTGATCTGGAGTATGGGCCGTGGGTGTCTGTGCTCCTTCCCCAGCCTGAGATATGGCAGTTTTAAATGGAATCAATCCCTCCATATCCAGAGTACCGAACATGCTTAAGAATTGTGCTAGGGTCTCCTGAAGTCCAGGGGTAGCAACAAGTATCTCGGGTGCTTGTTCCCCAACCGGAGCTACTAGTGGCTCCTCAGTCGCTTCTTGGGCAGGTGCTCTAGCTACATTACGTTCCCCTCCTCTCTCTTTGCCCCAGCCTCAGTCTCGCACAACTTAAGTAGGGGGCATGCGTGTCTAATCATCGGATCTAGCATGCGTGTCCTCACTATCTGTGAGACAATAAAAAGACAAGGATTCAGATTTTGAAGTTAACAAATTTGCACGATAAGGAATCAAAGAAGTGAAATTTCCTAACAGTTTCATAGCCTCTCGAAGATAAGTACATATTTCTTCATACCAATTCGCAAGACTCTACTAAACTTGCTTATGACTCGTAATACCTATGAACCTAGAGCTCTGATACAAACTTGTCACGACCCTATCACAACCCAAATCTCAACACGTTGTGATGGCGTCGATCATATTACTAGGCAAGCCGACAATCACAAAATAACTACATATTTTTATTTATATGCATGATGTAATAAGGTTAATAGTGAAAAATCTCATAAATAACCGGTAAGAACAACTACAACTCATCTACAAAATCCCCAAAAACCAGGTGTCACCAACTACATGAGCTACTAAGTATCAACACGATCTAAATCTCTAATACAACTGTCTGAAAGATAAAATAATACTAAATAAACTGAAAGGAAGGAGAGTCATGGTTTGCGGGCATCACGACAACTACCTCAATAATCTCCAAGCAGATACTACTCCAAGTTTAGCAATCGTTGTGCTCAGATGTACCTGGATCTGCACACGAAATGCAGAGTGTAGTATGAGTACAACCGACCCAATGTACTCAATAATTAATAGGACTAACCTAGGGCAGAAATTAGTGACGAGCTCATAAAGGTATAATCCAAATCAAGATAACACTAGTGAAAATATAACAGAGAAATGACAGTAATAATCTAGAGAAATCCCATAATCAATTCATACACAGTACATAAATGTAGACACGCTTGTTCTACAATTTAGGCTCAATACTAATAAAATGTGCCATGTGTAGCTAGCATGAGGTGTTTTAAATCTCTATGTCTACATATCAAATATGCATGTCACATGTAATGCATCACACTGATAAACGCGTGTATTCACACTCTCAGAGTACTCAATCTCACTGTCTCACACTCTCACTCATCACTCTTAGTCACTCAACATGCTCAATCACTCAGCACTTTACGGTACTTGCGCTCACTGCTGGTATGTCAGACTCCGGATGGGCGGATCTTGACCAAGCTCTAATATAAAGCTAATATGGCATGGTTCGACATGTAGACTGATCCCATAATAATAAAGAAAGCCCATAAGGCCTACTGTAGGGTGCATCCAGATTTATAACAATAATACTATATATAAAGCCAATACGGCCTACTGCGGCGTGCAACCTGATCCGCAACATCACTCACAACACTACTCTTAGGCCCCAACCTAGTTATCAATTTGTCCAGTCTCTTGGGTGTACAATCTCATGCCAACCACCCCAAACAATGATATCATGTTGTAACAATACTGATAACACATATTGAGATATGATATGAAAATGATGAATGTAATTGAGTACATAATTGCAATTTAGGAAAATAATTCAACAACAGAAATGACCTCAGTGGGTTCCAATAGAATGAGCATATAGACTAAACACAATTTCTGACATGGATCGTAACTCAATTACTTTAACACATAGGGATTACATGAATAACAACAAGATATGATAACTACAGTACTACAGAATCAACTGAGTCACAATTACCACGGTGCATGTCCACACGCCCGTCACCTATCATGTGCGTCACCTCAACGCCAACCACATAACATGAAATCCAGGGAGTCATACCCTCAATACCAAGTTTAGAAATGTTACTTACCTTAAAGTGCGACATTCAATGCTCTAACAAAACCTTTCCTCGCAAACCCGCATCCGAACGACTCGAATCTATACTCAAACAACTTAATACAAACAATACAAGCTATATGAATCATTTCCATGAAAAGTTAATTTCTTTAACCAAAGTCAAAAAGTCAACCCCAGACCGACGCTTGGGAACGCGACAAAATTTATAAAATTCGAACGCACATTCAATAACGAGTCGAACCATAAAAAATCATCAAATTCCAACCACAAATCGACACTCAAATCCCCAATTCTTACTCTCCTATACATGAGTCAAAAATCTCCAAATTCTAACTTATATGCATAATAAATAGGTAAAATAATAAATGGGTATTCAAAATATATGGACAAAATCACTTTAATCCAAGCTCCCAAAGTCCAAAAATGAAAAGAAATACTCTAACCCTCGTTCTTATAACTCTGCCCAGCAGCTCCGCTTCTTCAAACTCACCAGCCACACCGCGACACCGCGTCTGCGGATTTTCATCCCGCTTCCATGGTCCAAGATCCGCTCCTACGGGAGCGAGCATCCGGATACCTACCGTTTTCGTAACCCCTAAGCCTACAATCAAAATATGCATCTTTGGAGACCTCGTCGCATCTGTGGGCTAGCAGATGCAGAAATCCCCTCGCACCCGTGACCAATGTCCAACACACACATGATTGAACTTTGTGACCCTATGTATGTTTCAGCGGCTCTGCACCTATGGCTAAATTCACGTAGGTGCAGTGTCACCAAAACTAATCACACCAAGAACTATACAAGTCCAAAATTTAATCGAATTTCAACCCGAATCATACCTGAGGCCCCTAAGACCCCATCAAAACATACCAACCCATCCTAAAACATCATACAAAATTAATGGAGGCTTTAAATCACATAACGTAACATCAAAAACAAGAATCGCACCCCACTTCAAGCCTGTTTGAACTAATGGATTTCTAACTTCTACAACCGATGTTGAAACCTATCAAACTAACTCCGATTGAACTCATATTTGCACACATTTCATAAATGACACAACATACCTATTCAAACTTCTGGAACTGAAATTCTAGCCCGATATCAACAAAGTCAACTCTCAGTCAAACTTCTCAACTCTCCAAACTTCAATTTTTTGCAACTTTCACCAATTCAAGCCAAAACCACAACAGACCTCCAAATCTATATTCGAACACACTCCTAAGTCTAAAATCACCATACAGAGCTTTCAGACCCATCACAACTCTATTTTGGAGTCATTTACACATCAGTCAACATCAGGTCAGCTCTTTTAACTTAGGCTTCCAACCTTGGGACTAAGTGTCCCGATTCCTTTTGAAACATCCTCGAAACCAAACCAAGCACCCCGACAAGTCACATAACAACAAATGAACATAGAATATGCAATAAATGAGGGAACGAGGCTACTTCTCGATAGACTAGGGGACAAAGCAAGCTTGTAAGCCACTTCTCTAATCCTCTCAAGCACCTCAAAAAGGCCAATATAACGAGGGCTCAACTTTCCCTTCTTCCCGAACCTCATAACACCCTTCATAGTGAAACTCTAGGTAATACCTTTTCTCCCGCCGTGTAGGAAAAATCAGGAACCCTTCTATCAGCATAACTTGTTGGTTGATTTCCCAATGCACACGCAAGTGTACGTGGTCGACAAGTAATATAGGA
>ML359634.1:0-55020 GCA_005239505.1 Nicotiana paniculata
ACGCCATAGTATATGACGCTATACACTAACGACACAGTTACCGTTAGTGTATAGCGCCATATAATATGGCGTTATATATAGATCCGTTTTATATTTTTTTTGACTTATTTTAGTTCTATTTGTCCAAATATAACTTACTTGGATTTCAGACTCCTAATAATGGAATCCCTCAATAGAGCATTCTCAGAGCACCCAATTTTTATTCATATCCATAAAATGCTAAATGCTGTCACCTTATCATAATGACTTAAACAGTCATTAATTTGGAGTGGTTGGCTTCCACATGTGAAGAGGGTTTAGGCTCATCAAGTTTTATGATTAATTAGTTAATTTTTCATAAAAAATTATTAATTATCCAATTATCCATATAATTAAAAATTATCTAAAACTACTTATAATATTACTCACTTTTAATATACTTTATACATCATATAATCATGATCATGCGGTACGTTGTATGGCACTTATCCAAAAATACGTGGGATAATTTGGACCGTATTTTATCTCAAATTGTCAAACTTTGACGAAACTCATTTTCTTCGATTTGCTTATCCTCTCTCCATCACGAATTTACTCATCACGTGTTAAAAATAGCATAATGCTTATAAAAACAATATCATTCCCAATCTTACGTCGACTAGCTTACGACAAAACTTTAACGTTCGAAAATGCGGGATGTAACATCTCATTTTCGAGCTTCCATTAATTTATTTATGGCATACTTTCATGTATGAAAATATGGGGTGTAACATAATTCTCCCCAAGGTGACGAGGCATCATCCTCGATTGCTGTAACTCTCTCAACATGTTGAGCATCATGTTGAGATGATGAGGATCATCACCTTCTATGTAGAGAAGCTCCCTCATCACTAGCTTATTCATCATCATCGATCATCACGGTGTCTATGACTCGAGGAATTAATCATCGCCCTCTTAATCTTTTCCTTGGCTGCAGAGGAGCGTCTTCTCTTTGATTTTTTGTCTTCCAGCCGGGGACTCCGTAAAGAAACATTTTCTCTCGAATCAGGTCGAGAGCCACCTGTTCGAGTAAGCACATCGTGAAGCAACCTCGCCGCATCAACATGATCAACCAAGACATCCTCCTAGAGAAGAACAACAGAACCCGCGGGTAGACCTAATTTCATAGACATGTTAGAAGGGTTCAATCAAGTTCTTCACATGAAAAATTGAAACGAGATGAGTTTGAATTACCATAATTTTTGGCCTTCCACCCGTATTTAGGGCCAGTTCTTTCCACAAGCGAGTCTCGGGCGTTGTAACGTCCAAGATCCTTGTTACCCACTGGTCCAAACCTTCAATCACTGATGGTATCCATCGAGTTTCTGAAACAAAAGAAAGATGAAGGATCAATATGGATATAGAAAAATATTTAGTAAAAGGAAATACTAAACAAAGAGCTTACGAGTGCGGTTCCAAGATGCCAGAAAAGATGAAGTTATTGCCGAAATGATGTCATTGGTGGAAACTGCAATGAACCATTCCATCCACCCACGGTCGGTTTCATCATCCATACTAGACTACAAAGCATGGTGGCCATGCTTGCAGAGGTTTATCATTCCCCCGCGGAAGATTTTGGGGGAATAGAGATTCATCATGTGAGTTAAAGTTAGCTCCTGTCTAGTTTCCTGGCACAAACGAACGCTGAAGGCAAGCAGCCGTCCTCCACATAGAAGGACTTACTTGTGCCAAACACACTTGGTAGTGGAGGCAAAACTCCGCAATCACGGAGTCAAGCTCTCCGCTCAAAGAGAACGCACCCAAGGTAAAGGGATACGTGTAAACATATGTAAAACCCTCCTTGGGTAGGGTGACTCGCTCCGATAGATCAGGAGCAATAATTTCCAAGTCATGGTAGCGGCTGTCTTCCTTCACAACAGGAATGCTCGAAGAACGTATGGAAGAAGGATACCTGCTAACGGCCCATGTACGAGTGTTAGCAGTAGGGAATTTCTCTTCGAAGTCTTTTGTGGTAATAAGACTTCTAGGGATGATGGAGCCCACTGTTAGGGGGAGCATCCTCGGCATTGTTCTTGCTTTTTAAGGAACCAGTACGTTTTGAGGAAGAAGCCATTGTGGGAAATAAGGAAATGGTTTTTCGTTTGAAGAGAATTAGAGAAAAGATAAAGAGCAATATGCAAGTTAGATAAAGGAAGCTTGAAAAATTATGAAGTATAAAGGAGGAAGTTGATACGTATAAATAAAAGTTTTGACGGCTAAATTCATGGCCATGATTACCTCGATAATCAGCAAAAGTTGTGTTGAATCATGGGACGACGCGTGTTCCGCGCATTTAATGCGGAGAGACATGCGTCTAATCAACTGTCAGAAGACTTCAGAGGGAATTATAGTAATTCACATCAAAAGAGTATTTCCACCAACTTCTCGGAAACACAAAGTTATGTCACCAGAAAGGAGGGGGACTATCTGTATGAGGTAAAAAATGTTATGACCCGTGGCCGTCCGAGAAAGGGACACGTGGAACCCAAAAAGGCAATTGTTTCGTTTGTCATCGGGAAGAATAGTGCTCATAAAGATGTGATAAATGCTCTCCTCCCGATAGCATTTAATATAGAATATTCATAGCATTAAGAGTAGTTACCCGTTACAAGGAATTTGACATTTATGTTCACCGTTATATCTTCATCAATGCCCTCATAATTGACATTAATGAAGGGCACGACCCTAGGACCTTCTACATAGCTATAAATAGTGAGCTCAGTTGTCATTGTAAGGGACATAAATTTTCTGGCAAACCTATGATGTATTCTATACAAAGATCAATCCAATCTTATCTTGTTATTTCTTGATTTCTTTGTTGTTGTGTCAGAAATCCGTTCCCATAATTGTTGTTTCTGTTGTTTCGTCTATATCTTAAGACAAAGTATTGCGTAACTCTTCAATTATTTATTTGTTTAAGGATCAAATTAATTCACTTATTTAGAAACCGCGTATAAATTTAATTGTATCATTTTACGGTAAACATATGTTACATTACCAAAAAATATTTAGTCCAAAATATTTGTCACTTTAGAATAAAAAGAACTTTAATTAGTATTTATTTTTCAATTCCACCCTCGCTAGTTTGGAAGGCATATAATTATTAATTATTTATTCAAAGAATAGATGATGACAATTTAATTACATTGGATCAATGTTTTAAATTATTTTTTAATGAACTTGCAAAATCATAAATAACAAATAAGAAGGGCTAGGGATAGCAAATTAATTAGGACTTGAACAACCAACCATATCATATTGTAAAAATTTAATATGTTCGATTTATTTGTCACACGCATAATGTTCAATAATTCATGGCTTTCACAGACTATAAATACACGAATCTTAACTCAACATTCAATTCTATGCACTGACACGTTAATGCTCAAAATAAAGCAACAATAACACTAATAATATTCTCTTAGGATACTACTCCTTCTAATTCAACCATTTTATTTTTTGTTTTGATCCAAAATAAGTATTCATTTATATATTCAAGGAGTTAATTCTATGTGTCAAGGTAATCTTAATTAAATTAATTTAGTGAATACATTTTTTATCTTTTGAAAGTCGTATTTTTTTAATGGGTACGTCAAAGATAAAATTATCATTTATTATGGATCAGAGAAAGTAATAATGTATCATGGTAATGATTTTCTTAAATCTTGTGCACAACTACTTGGCAAATTTAACATGGTTTTGCTCATGTCATTAAAGACGATGTTTAATTATATTGGGAATTCTCCAACGGCATCCATTATTACTTGAATAAACTACTCTACTCTTTACCTATAAAAAGTTTTCTTGCACCGTGTGCAATATTACTCATCTAAGAATGATTTAATGCACATACATTTAATGGTTTTCCCTTTTTACCATATTATTTAATCTCTTTGCTCGTAAATATATAGACCTCTCCACATCTACAAGGCGAGGATAAATATGTGTTCGAATAGTCAATAATGGTCGAGGTTGAGGTCGAATATATTTGACGGAATTATAACGATTAGTTTCAAGATAAGATATTACAGAAAATATTCTAGTATATATTCTCTACACTTGTACTATTAGAGTTTTTTAGAAGCATGTTCCCTATAAATAGAAAAAAACACCATGATATGGGACATGTGATATTCATTTGTAAAAAACATACTTGAACTTGAAAAAAAGAATCGGATCTCATTGCCAAGATACAACATCACTTTTTCACCGAGATTCTTGTTTATGCTTTTTCACTAAATTCGAGAATAACTCAAATATTTAAGAGATTGTCCATCATTCATCATTGTCAGAAAGAACGTTCGTATATTCAAGAGAAAAATGTACCACAAGCTTAACAAACTTTTGGGAGAGGGGGGGAGGGGGTTGATATATAGAAATATAAAATATGGATAGCCCACCCCACCCCCCACGCATGCACAGGAAACACATCGATACTTTGCTTTCCCTTTTGCTCACGTCTTCCCTAAATCGATCTCAGCATTATCTATTTCTGGAAAATTGCTTCCATACTCACTCCAACTGTCTTCCTTAACGTCAATACACCCTATAAAAAATAGCTCACTCCTTTTGTAATATGCAGCATTTGCAAACCATTAAAACTTTACATTTCTAAACATATAATCCGAGGCGAATTCATGATTTTAACATTATAGGGTTGTGCATTTGAAATTCTATCATGTTGCATGTAACAATACTCTTGAAGTTACTATTTGAATATGTTGCTCACAAGAAAGGACCAATAGGGAAAACAAACGTCAGTAATGAGTTTTGAAGAATCGAAGTCCCACTCTTTTCTACGTCGGAGAATTCTACTTTGGGGTAAAATATTCTAGTCAAAGGCGATTGTATTTCTATAACTGAAATTCGAAATCTCTAATTAAGAATAGAATAATACTTATCACTCCACTATAACCTTTGATATTAATAAAAGTTCACTCTAATACTTAAATCAATAAAATCAACCAAATATTCTCCGCTAGTTAAAGAAAAAAGAACACAGTGAAGGGTCGTTTGCTTCATTAGATAAGATATAATAATTTTTGTGATAAAATATGGGATTATCGAATTCCATATTTGGTTTAATTTTGATAGAGTACAAGCAATGTCGAGATTAGCTACAACATAATTTCTCATTGACCAAAATTATATTTAAATTACTTGAGAGGCCGTTTGGTTACTATCTAATTTTTGTAATGGGAATTGTTTCCGCGGTTAATATCTTGTTATGATTTAAGGGTACTTTTGTCCTTAGATGCTCTAATCCACATATAATTAATGTAAGCATGCTTATCTCACGTCCTATCGTATAAAAAGTAATACATAAATTCTTATATAAGTTATATACCAAAATTAGTAAGTACTTATTATAGCATTTGATATCCGTTAAATAATGCATAAGCTTATGTAGAGTTTAATGTAAATATGAATAGTATATTAATTATGTGAAATATTATATTAGTCAACAAAAAAACAAAAATTTAACCATAATCCAAATACTATTACTATTATTGTTGGATATGCAAACAAGTCTCATATTAGTAACTAAAAAATTGGGAGCCTATATATAAGAGTGAGACTTTTTGAAGAAAAAAAATAGCATGTGAACTTGGCCCAAAGTGGAAAATGTTACATTATGTTAAAAGTATCTTTGGATTGGTTAAGTCCAACACAGGTACAAAGTCCAAGTTCAGTTGGACGAGTATGACAATGGTAAAGTGGGTGGCATACAATAAATCTCAAACCCACGGAACTTAGTTCGTAACAGATTGTTGGATATACAAACAAAGTTTCATATAGGTAACTGAAAAGATTAGGAACTTGCATATAAAGTGTAGACTTTTTTAATAGCGGAAGCCTTTGGTCAACTGGGTTGTGGGTCTTTATAAACTTATTTTTAATTTTATGACCCTACTTTTTTTTACATACGAGCGATTTACTTTTATATGTAATAAATCTGTCTTTTATACATAAAAAATCTAAAAATATCATTTTCTTAATTTTAAAATTGTAAAGGGGAATGAAGTACAATATCACTAGGAGTGTACATGGAACATGTTGATTCGTTTTTTATCAAAACCAAACCAAACCAAACCAACTTTATATGTTTGAATTAGTTCGATTTTGTCGGGTTTTTCGGGTTTTCTAATTTTTTTGTTATATGAATAGTATTCAAATAATACTTTGTTAAAATTATAGATAAATTTTAGATAATGGAACATATGTTTAATAAATATTGAAAAACTTGACAAACATATGATCTATTAAAATATTACAATGAAATTTTTTTATTAGTAATACATGATAATTTTTTTCTTAGTCGTCTATCAATAATTTTCCGTCAATGTACGCTTTCAAGGTTAACACATGAGACGATCCCAAATATTTCTTCATGTTTTAAAGAAAATTCAATATAAAGTCTTAAATATATATATAAATTATATATTTATATGTCGGTTTGGTTTTAATTTTTTTACTCAATATCAAACCAAGTCAAACCAGACCTAGTCGGATTTTTTAATCGGTTTGGTTTGATTTTTCGATTTGGTGCGATTTTTCTGAATCGGTTTGAACCAGTGTTTTTAAGAGCGAGAAACGCAAAAAAGCGACAAAGGCTCGCCTCGCTTCAAAAGCGAAGCACACGCTTTATTAAAGTGAAGCGCAATTCTTAAAAAACTAAATGTAAACCTAGCAAAGGCACAATATAAAATTATAAATGATCAAAAACTTCAATTTAAAAACTTAAAAGTAGGTACTAGATACCACTAAATCCTCCACAAACCATAGGACATGCAAAATCAAACCTACTAATTACTAGAATCAACATCTTATTCTTCTACTCATCTTGTTCTTCTTTAAGATTGTCAAAATCTTGAATTCCTTTATTATCTTCATGTTGCTCGTCATCTTATTCTTCATCCTCCTATCCCTCTTCATGATCACTTTCATTTTCATGATTTTGGGATAAGTATCGACTTGTAGTAGCCACATTTTCTCCCTTCCTAAACGAGCTTGAACTTGAAGTACTCGCCCTTAAACCATAAGGATTCTCCCCAACTCCACTAGCAACCACAACATCACCCCAAGAAAAATCAGAGTCGTCTTCAAATATTTCTTCATCTTCACAATTTTCGGGGACTCCGATTAGCCACTCATTAGCCTCATCAATATTGTCCAAAAAAATTGAATCAATTAGATTGCAGTGGTTGTAGCGACATCTCAATGATCTATTGTATTTTACGAACACTAGATTATGGAGGCGCTTCAAGGTTAGTCGATTCCTCTTCTTTGTATGAATCTGCAAACAAGATGTGTCAACTAATTAGTAGGAGTTGGGACAATTGAGATATAATTTACTTTATCTCAAAATACGAAATAATTCTTTTTATTTCTCACGTGTTCAAAAACGCTCTAGTTCCTTTCATATCCGGATGAGCTACAAGTTAAACTTAGAACTTTGATTGCGAAATTCTGTAAATCTGGAGTCTCTACACCATATTGGTCCCACCACTCAATTATAAAAAATGTTCAAGAGTTAATAAATATAAAAAATACATTAAAGTTAGAGCTATAAAATATAGAAACACTTGGTCACATGGCGACTTCGTATTTCTTTGTTTAATAGCAAGCCGGAGCTTAAAAATCCTTCAACTGCCCTGTAAATAGCAAGCTGATCTACTATCTTTTCTTGCAAATCTTCACTTGGGGTCAATTTTATAACAACCTCACGGAGTAATTTCCACACTTCTTTAGCCAATGAATTATTCTCATGCTGATCATAAAAAAGTGACGGGTTCAAAATAAGTCCAGCTGCGTGCAAATATTTATGAAGTTGATCATTCCATCTTGCATCAATAATCTGAAAGATCTTTGCATATTTCTGTTCATCAGTGAATGATGCTTGAATAGCCTCCTTGGCCCTATCCATAGTTTCATAGAGGTAGCCCATTGGTAATTTTTGCTCCCGATCCACCAAACGGAGTACTTTAACTGGCCACTAATTTTAAGAACATGAAGGACATTATTAAAAAAAAAAGAAAAAAGAAAGAATAATACGTGCAATATCTTTCCCCGCACTTTCTTTTACAAATTTACTCTTGCTCCATTCCTCTGAAGTGAACAACTTTCTCAAATTGGCTTTTTGCAAGTGGATACTATGCAAAGTCAAGAAAGCAATGGCGAACCTTGTCTTGTCCGGTTTCACCAAATTTTTTTGTCTGGCGAATCTTCTCATCATATTCAATAATAAGGACCGCTGAGAAATATAGGAATACCCTAATGCTCTGGGCAAAAACTGTAGAGAAGGGTTTTTTCTTGAAAATATTCCCGACCATTAAGTTGATATAATGAGCCGCACATGGATCCCAATAGACATTCTTGTACGCTCCTTCCACCATGCCACCCGCTTTCTTATTTTCACTCGCATTATCAGTGACCACTTGAACAACTTTGCTTGGGCCAATCTTTTCAATGGTGTTCTGAAACAAGGTGAACATTTTGATGTGGTCAGTGGATGAGTCGCTAGAATCAAAGGACTCAAGAAACAAACTTCCCTTGGAAGAATTCAGCAACACATTAATAATCATTTTCCCAGTTCTTGTCGTCCACTTATCCATGATCCTTCAAAATGTCCTTAACAATTTTTTGTACGTCTTTTCCACTGCTCTTTGCTTCCGGCTTCTTTTGAAAATAACAATCTATAGGACCTTTAGTCCTACTCGTACTCGTCGATGATCCATGGCTTGAAGAGATTGCATCTCTTCCCCGTTTTGTTGGAAGTACAATTCTTCAATGTCGTCGTCATCATCATCATCATCATCATCAAGATTGGTCACCACTGGTTGGTGACTCATTTGATTTTTTTGCTCCTTCTTCTTCTCAACAAATTTTTTTATTTCTTCCCTCACCTTCAGTGGGCATTTCGGATAACTTGTGACGATTCTATCGCCACCAATAAGATGAAATTTAAAGCGATAAATTCCACCCATTGTAATCTTGTTACAAAACTTGGATACAACATTTGTATTCTTCTCATTAACTCTATAGCCATATCGCCAAGTTGGGTCTTTCTCTTTCGAACTTTTAGACATTTTGAAATCTCTATTAAGATAGAAAATACATAATCAAATAAAATGAAAATACATAATATATATATATATATATATGTATATATAATACTTAATTTTATAAACTGAAATACACATTAAAAAAATTAAATAAACTAAAATATAACACACACACACACATATATCTATCTATCTATATATATGAATTTTCTAAAATGAAATACATATAAAATTACTCAAATAAACTAAAAATATAACATATATATAATACTTAATTTTATATAATGAAATATACACTAAAATGAGAAGGAAAAAGAAAGAAAAATTAGGAGAATCTGTTCTAGATCGGAGAAAGAAAGAAAAAGAAGACGAAAAAAAAAGAGAAGAAGAAAGAAGAAGAAGAAGAAGAAAATTACCTGGATCGGAGAAATGGCCAACAATGGTCGAGTCGGGGTTGAGCAAGAAGAGAGAAGGGGTCAGCAATGGCGAGAACCCTAGGTTTTATCGATGTCTCTATTTTGTAGAAGGAGTCTGTTTTGTCGATTTAGGGGTCTGTTTTGTATAATAGAAAATAGATCTAAAGTTTTTTTAAAAAAAAAAGAGTTCTTTGCGCTTTTTTAATATAAGCGTTTGCTTCATCGCTTTTCTCGCTTCGTCCATTGAAGTGTGCGCTTCCTAGGTCGGATCGTCTCAGGCAGCTAGAAACGGTATTGGATCGCATCACATCACTTCGCGCTTAAAGCGACCTAGCGATCGATTTTCTAAACAGTGGTTTGAACACCCGTAGATATGACAAACAAAGTCCTATCCAAATAATGAAAGTGGTTTCTAGAGTGAATGTAGAGATAGTCTAGAATGAATCCACTAGCTTTGCTGGCTCCTGCAATGACAACGACGATGCTGCCGCGCTAATACATTTGTCCCTTTTTCTCAAAGCTTAAATTTACCATTATATCCCCAACCACCAATTCTTCATTTCCCCCAAAAGACGTACTAATTCATAAAAGAAAGACGTACTAAATAACTGAAAAAGATAACCTCCAATTAAATCAGCAATTCACGTCTTCCATTATTCTCAGAAATCTTGAATAAACGTGTCCAATACCTGAGCTTGCCACCATTTTCTGCAAAGCAATCTTCTCAGTTTCCCAATGACCCCTAGATTCACTCAATCTCCTTTACTCATTAATGCATTCCCAATTCTAACAATTTAATTCTATACATTATATATCTATCTATATATATATATGTGTATCTATAGGTTTCATTTCATGTATATAAAAGGGGTTGGTTACATTTAGTCGAGACATATACTGCTGTAATTTTTTTTTTCCGAAGGTCGTGTCTGATGTTTATGTCCATTGATCGTCTTTTCTTCATTTCGCCGGCTTTTAATCTGCACCGTTGACACGTGTCTTCTCTTCTTCTACTATATTTCTCTTTTGTGTTATGAAGAAGCCCCGTGTTGAATTATTCATTTTCGATTTACCTCATTTCCCTTCTCTTTTTGCTTCTACCTTTTGTTCTGAGTTTAATTTCTCATGGAATTACCTTGATCCTGTTGTTCTTCATTCTGGTAAATTTGAATTTTGCTTTTTTCAAATTCAATTTTACGCGCATATGTGATTTTTTTTTTTAAATTGTTGGTAATTTTTGAATTCTGATGGAGCAGTGATTGGTGGTGGAGCAAAATTGAGGAGTTCATGGGGGACATTGATTATGGCAGATGTGTCTTTCCCTTGACAAGTTTGCAAATTGGGTATCAAATTCTTCGTCTTTCTTCTTCACCTTTTAATTTGATTTTGATTACCAAAGAATTCTGTATTTCTTTCTTCCTGTAAATTAAAGGTTTTTTGGGTTTTATTTCAATTTGGTGATATTTTTGTTTTGGAAATTTCTGCCTCCTGTACTTGCCTTTGTTCAATTCCTGCAGCCATACCAATAAATTTGTACAAAAATTCTAATTTTGTTGCATTATAAAGGGTATTGAATTTGGTACAAATGTATGTAAATTCTTGGTAAATTAATTTCTTGTCCAACTTGATTTTAATCTGCCGTTTTAATTTTTAGTTACAGTTCCGTAAAACTATTGAGAAGATGGATGTTGTGAAAGATGAGCTTTTTGTAGACTTAGAGGTTGTGGCTAGAGGCGGATCCATAATTCGAACTTTATGGGTTTGGGATGCCATTGAACCCACCGTGCATATTGATCACTTGACTTTCTGAGCTCGGAGTTCAATACTTGTACATATTTAGTAGATTTCTTAACACATATGTATCAAAGACAAAGCCATTGGGTTCGATATCCTTAACTTAAATGGTACCTTCTCCCCTGGTCTTGGTAGATCAAATTAATGCGTGCCTGATGTTGATGACGAAAACAAGGATGGGCCATCCGAACAGAAAGAGGACTCTGGAGAAAATTTTGACGTTGAATGGTCTTTCCATTGTGTTTCAAACCGAAAACCACTCTGAATTCTCTGAACTTCTTAGTTTCAAAAGAGAAGATTTGTGCTTGCCTCATTGCAGTGGTGAGGTTAGGAATTTTAGGGGTAGAATTAGTATCTAAGAAGATTTTGATTTAGCAAGTTAAATAGTACTAAAGAAATCATATTATGTTCCGAAATTTGTTGCTAGTGGACATCAATCAACAGTTTTATTGTCATATTATTTATATGCTGCTTTTATGTCTTGCAGGGACTTGCAGTCCTATCTTTCACATCTTCACCTTTTCCTTGCCCCTGAGAGTAAGAGATGTTATATCTTGGTGGACAACCGTCCGTGGCTTAGAGATCTTGTTTCTAGACCTGCGCACTTATGGCAACTGATGGTTACCAAGGTTGGTAGTGCATACTATCGTTTTCATATTCTTCTTTTTCTTGGTTTTGTATGTTTAACTAGGAAATATTTGTTTCGAAGCAGTCCAGGTTATCTCCCTTTGCGAATACCAGAGGGCGGAAGCAGAGGAAGGAGGGTGGAGGTATGTTGGATATGAAATCTGTTCCTGAATTAAGCACGAGCGAGTCTGAAAATGTTAGAAGATGGTTTCCCTTTATTGATGCTGCAACATTGTCGCGGAAGAGAGAATTATTACCTGTAAAGAAGCTGAGAAGCTCTTTGATCTTGAATAGCAAATTGCATAGGACATTATACGGGTTCATTGTGTTTGAAGTTGATTGGAATGATGTGCGTGGCATAAATTATTTGAATGAGCTTCAGGTATAAGTCACTTCCTTTGGTTATTTTGACCTTAAGTATATGCTGCTTGCTTATTTTTAGCTCTTGGGCAGACAGATACATCACTTGCCATAGAGACAAAATTCATGAAAAGATGGGAATTTGATAGTGTAACACAAGCTGCTAGATGCATGTCTTCGTGGTTTCCTGGGACTGGCATGGAGCACCGTCTTCTGAAAGTGTTTCTGGAATCTACTATAGGTATCATCCATGTGTTATTAATTGCTATGCATCTTAATTTTCTTATTGGATTTAAAAGTTACCTGGTCCTATCTCGGGCCACTGATAGTTTCAGTTCTTCCCCATTTTTCTTTACTGTTGTTTATTCATGCATAGATTAATTTGTTTCTTTCCTGAAGTGCGCCTGCAGAAGAAATGGACCATTGGTCTGAGAAATAAAACACAGACATAGATACGACAACTATTATGCATTAATTCCAAACAAGTTGTGATCAATTAATGAATCATTATTGAGCGTGTTCCCCGTTTAAATTCATCTCAGACGAACATTATACAAAATAAAAGTAAAAATGAGAAGTACTAGAAGTTCTCGACAACTTTTAGACACACAAGTCTCTAATAAGGCTAAAAGACACCTAGAAAGCATTGAACCTAAAGTAAACATATTACTTTTACCATGTGACATTAGGTCTACCTCGCTCTTTTCAACACCTTCTTTCACCTTTTTCACGCCTATGGACTGGTGCGTTTGGAGATCGATGCAGGACATGACTAAACCATCTCAAGCGACCTTCTCTCATTTTATCCTCAATGTATACTGCTAGAACCTTCTGGCAAATGTGGTCTTTGTTAATCTTGTCTTATTTTTTGTATGACTGTACTTCCATTCTAGCATCTGCATCTCTGCCATATTCATCTTGTGGATGTGTTGGAGATAGCAAATGAAAAATAAATGATTTTCTTGGGATTGACAGTCGAAAATACCATTGTCTTTTTGAAGAAGAAAACTTTCACATGGACCTTCCTACTAGAATGGTGAATTCTCATGCAGTAATTGTGTCTTCCACTTTCGCATTCTTTCATCTTGGATTCTAATCCTTCATTAAACAAAAAGATGGTAATATTTAAAAAATCCCATCTAATCTTTTTAAAGTCAATTTCTTGAGATGCATTCAGTTAACAGTCCCAAGCTTACAAATTCCTGTTATAAGTTGATTTCTTCAAGTATCTATGTTTGAATCGTGGCTAGAAGCCATACCTAAGTATTTGTTGAACTCCTGTTCCAAGCTTGCCAATTCTTGCTTTTAACTTTGCTGGAGATTCTTACAGGAGATGTATTCTATGATGCCCATGACAATTTTCAATGGACAACTGACGTGGCTGATAGTGATGCTTCTACTTGCAATTCAAGTGATGAAGATGAATCTCCTTGCTGTTCAGTTAGAAGTTTCAGTGCATACCCTGCAGCAGAAAAGAGTGAAAATTCTCTGCAAACACCATCTCCACCTGATGGACCTCATAAGAGAAGAAAACTTTTGAAGTCTCTCAGTAAGCGATTGAATGTTGATTTGCTCTCCGAGGAGCCCTTTTCTGAAAGTATTGAATCACAGCTACATGGCGAGACCTCTGACAAAAGTACTTCTGAAGTAGTTGAAGCCACCCAGTACAAGGATGTTTTGCTTTTGTTTCGGTTTAATGATCGTGATCTCCCTTTCAAACTTAGAGACATTATTCTTTTGGATTTGCGGTTGCTTACTCTACTGGAAGCTGGGCTTCCTTCGTGGGTCATATTTCTCCAGTCTTATCCAGTATTTTGCCATATTTACCGTCCATGGATGTGCCCTCTTGCAAGATTTTTGTATGTCGTAATCTCTATAGTTACCGTTCTGATTGGATTTTATGATCTATACAAGAATGTACCCGTACTTAAAGCGACAGCATCTAGTTTGTTTGGGCCCCTTTTTGATTGGATAGAAACATGGGAAATGGTATCAAGAATTCAGTACTTGGGGACCATGCTATTTCTGCACAATTTTCAGAAGGCGTTCAAGTGGTTCCTCATGACAACACGTACTATTCGGTCATTTTTCTCCATTCTCACACAGCCAATGGCTGGTCCACTTGTTGTGTTCGTGGAATTCTTCCTTCCTTTCTGGAATGTGTGCGCACAAATTATGGAGGATTTTTTTTCCGTAATATGGTTTACAGTCGGGTCTTCTTACACTTTGGTGGGAAAAATTATTGAGATCTTATTACTACCTCTGTGGTACGTCATATCATTTGTTTGGGTTCTTGGTAAGTATATGTGCAACTATGGAATATAATGTTTTGCTTACATTTGGTTTTTAAATTTAAGATTGTTGCTCTTTTCAAGTTCTTTTCTCATCAAATTTTTGTTCAACTGCAGTGACATCTTTATTTTACCCAATCTTCTGGATTCTGTGGGAGATTATCTACGCTCCAATCCGCCTGGTCTTTGGTTTTTCTAGCCTTCTGGGCTTTTTGTGTACTTCTATATATGAAGTGATTCAGGATTCATGGCTTTTCGTGAGTAGCATAGTTCGAGTTACTTCTCAAGTGGAGTCTACAGTGGCCTCCGGTGGAGTTTCTATATGGCGTTCTCTTTGGAATGACCTTTTCTCTCAGGTTTGTTGCTTGTTTCCATTTAATCCTAATATGAAAATTCTAATTAAGAGTTCTTGTGCGAATAAACTTTTTTCTGGTTATGACTTACAGGTTTTCCGAGCTCTTCGGAGTATTCTCTATGGTTTTGTTGCCTTCTTCACAGCCTGCAATAGACACAGGTTAAGGTATGGTTCTCTATTTTGCACATCTCCTATTTGAGAATGTCAACTTCTAGTTGTTACTTTCATGCTAACTCTCATCGCGTGCTTCCACATATTCTTTTGCAACCTGACAGCGGGTATGTTACTTTATCTAGAGAAATATAGCTAGACTGGCATGGAATGGAGTGAAGTATTAATCAGCTTATTATGTGAGGCATAGCCTCCCTTTTGTATCCAGACTGCTAGTTGCTTTCTATATTATAGGCTCTACGCGAAAGACTTGGTGTAACAGAATAGACCAAAAACTGAAGGAAATTGTTCCTGTTCTTTGTGCATGTCACGTGATAACAATCTCTGAACTTTTGCAAATCTGAAACACTAATAATTTTTTGCTGTTGCAACTTAAGTCAAATTATTCCTCAGATGCAACCTCTCGTTTTTCTTTTTCTTTTTCTGTTGGCTGATTGAGCTGAAACATTACATTTGCAGTATATATAATCATTCAAGTGAGTTCATACGAAGATTATCGGCTAAAAGGTCTCGGCCTGTAGAGTCTTGTCGCAGTGCACAAACATCTGGAGCACAAATCACAGTAAGTTTATACCATCTTTAGCCGTGTTGATCATAATTGCTGGCACTTAGCTGTTACGTCATATCAACTGTATAAAATTTCTGTTATCTTGTGGAAAGTGTCCTCCTTTCTCATTATGTTGTAGTGATTGCTTTTGCTTGCTTCCTTCTACAAACACGCTTGTTCCAGTATTTGTGTATTAGACATTTTTTCTGTTTTAAGCCAAATGATTATGCACTTCTGCAGTGGATAGATACAGAAGAAGCACAGCACCAGCGAAAATTCAGAAAGATTGAATGATGAGGAGAAACTCCACACATTTTAACATGTATAGCGAAGTTAACTCCACCGTTGAGCAGGAAATTTTCCAGGTGCGGCATGTAGGATGTGGTAATAGGGGAAATACATCATAGGAAATTAATTTGTTGGTTTCTCCTTTGCTCCTGCCCTTGTGGTTTTTATTGTAATTTTCCTTTTGATCGTCTCCTTATAGTTTCAATCCACCGCCGAGATTGTAGCATATCGGAAAATCTGTAAATAGGGAATATGAGGATGCTTTTGCTATACAAAGTACAGAGTTAGTTTCCAATGCTTGCTTCCTAACTTTCCACAATTCCACTTAGCTAGAGTTAGCTTCCTTGCATCTTATATTATACTCCCATTTCTTTTGGTTTTGTGCTTCTGCTGGTGAGTAGTACCATCTAATGGTCAGCAGAATATCAATCACAAGTTACTCTTTTAAGTTTATATTATGGGTAATGGATGTGTTTGGTAAGAATGGAAAATATTTTCAAGGAAAATGTTTGGTGGTGAGTGAAGAATTTTTTCCGGAAAATATTTTCTAGTGTTTGATTAGAGAGTAGAAAATATTGTTTTTATGCTATTCTCCTCAACCCCTCCGCCAAGTTCCCATGTTTCCTTGCTCTCCCCACCTCCCCGGCTCCCCAAATACCCAACGATTTCAGGATTTTATTTTCTTCAACAATTTAGTTATTTTTTTAAAAATTCACACAAACTCAAAGGAATTAATGAGCTGTTTTTTTTTACGCCAAACAACGTTGAAATTTATGTTCCAGAATTATAAAGAAAATATATTTTTTTTGGTTGAAAAGAAAATACTCTTTCTACATCATGAAAAAAAAAAATCTCATTTTGTTGAAATGATAAAAATACTCAAGACTGCTATGTCAAACACATCAGAGATGGGAACCTGCACTTCAATCAAAAAGCATGAGATGCAGAATAATCATAGATGGAACCTACTCCTTGGCAGCAAGGTTATTGAGGAGACTGAGCCTGAGGGCTTATAGATAGAAAGAGATACTTTAATATCACGGCAAGAAGCAACTGATGATCTTCTTGCAACAGTAAGTAATACTAATTATGTTCATACAATATGGTCCGAGACAAGCAAAATCACGAAGCTCATCTATGCTTCTACAGGTCCTAAAGTAGCCCAAGCTACATTCATTAAAGTCTAAAGTCTACATCCTAGAAACAAACAGTCCGTCTGTCCACAATCAGAAGAGACTAACTCAAACAGTTGACCCTCCAGTTTGATGAAGCATTGCATCAATTTCATCTCCATCCTCCATCTCCAGCTATAGCAAGGAAGAAAAATTGTTAGAAAACAAGAAAGCTAACCGCACAAGAGCAAACAAACATGAGATTTTCATGTCTTATTTGTTTCTTCCTTTGTTTTATTACATGGTCTGAGAGGGAGAGAGAGAGAGATACCTCATCTGGAGTCTGTTCTCCTCGAAGACGACGACCATCAAATAAGAATGCAATTGAGTTGAAATCCACCGACTGCCGGTCACAATATGCATTCATCAGCTTCTTTATCTGGGTGCTTCTTTTGATCCTAAAGAAGACTTCATTCCCATCCTACAACCAATAGAAGAACCAAATCTGTAATTCTCTCACTATTATCCTATTTGATATAGCAGGTATAGAAAGCCAATATATTTTATATTTTCACCTTTTTGTAACAGTATGTTATATGGAGATATTAACCTACCCAACCAGATACAGAGCTACAACCACCTTAACTTACTGGAACTAGCCACTTTTTATTACAAGTAATCGTGAACTATTCATTTTTGCAATAATACTAACATCTTTTTTATACCAACCAAATGCACCAATGGGAAATGAAACAACTACTACTTAAAAAAATAGTTGTTCCTTAGTTTTCTTGATAAAAACTACACTATTTATCTTGACGCAACGCAGCGGAAGGCCTTTTCCACATCAAAACACCAATAGGTAAAGTATTGAATATATAGTGTTTGCAAAATCAGGCTAAACAACTCTCTGCAAATGCACGCTTTTAAATCCAGACTAATCATAACACCCAATTCGTACTAATCACAAAATTCCGAGACTAAAATATGAGACAAGCGCTTTGGCACAAATTTTCTATTAGATTCCAGTTAATTTGGTTCTAATCAAATGACTTGGTTCAAATTCACAAACAAAAGAAGCCCAATCCCAAAATAAAATTAAAAAAATAATAGAAAAACCAGCTGAACTGATCAAGTTATATAGAACACCGAATAAATCAAGCAGTCATATAAACAACAGGACAATCGGACATCGTTATTCTCAAAATAAACACTCTTGTAACATAATAAGGAAATTATTAAAAATAAAAAGTACAAACGAAACCCTAATCGAAACCTGGCCTTTGACTTTGAGATTGATATGTGCAGCTTGATCGCCGCTTGGCTTCTTATCTTCCTCTGTTTGCGACATTTTTGATTTTTCTCCCTCTCTCGCTTATACCAAAGGAAGATTATAGGACTCTAAATTTGATGCTTCTTCAGTTATTTATAGTTGGTGCCCTTGGCGTAAAAACCACGCAACTTTTCCTTTTTCTTCATTTTTTTTACCTATCAGATTCCTTTTTGTCTAATTTGCACAGCGTCATTAAATAGATGATACTATATTTTTAATCATGATTAATTAATAATATTATCGCTTCATTAAATCACTTCACCATAATATAAATTAATATGGTATGATGTCCATACCCATAAAATACTTTTTTAACCTACTAGATATGCCTTCGTTATTGTACAACATTATTTATGCGATTAATATGTGTTAGATAGATTGTTGTGAAATAAATATAGTATGTTGTAAGAATTTTTATGTGGTGAGCTATTGTACTCGGCACGTTTTTACTTTTCACGTCTTTTAAAAAATAATAAATGAAGTGCATAATTTACTGTATTACCCATATTAATTGATGCATATTTTATTGTATTTGAAAAAATAATTTGAAATGGTAATAAATACTGTGGGTAAAATAGAAAAAAAATTATTATTTTTCTTGATATGCATAAAGTGCCAAGTAAAAGTGAACATCTTGTTAATATTTTTTAAGGAACGTGTAAAAGAGAAACATGACACGTGATATAAGACGGAGGGAGTAATGGTTACTTCTTAAAAGGCCCTTGTCACAACATACTTTATTGAGGAATTTTCAGAAACCACTATTGTTTAGCGGCTATTAACTTCCTATAGCTACCATATACATAATTATTTTCTATAACTATTATTCAGTTGTTACGGTAGTGTATTCGCGCTGCTATATTCATGAATACATCAGCAACAGTGCCTCAAAATCAGGGTAGTCCAATTGTACGCGCATGCATTCACATGTATTCGCGCCATGTATTTATGAATACAACATCAAAAAACGTCTAAAATTATGTCAGTCCAGCTGTACGCGCATGTATTCACATGTATTCGCGCTGTTGTATTCATGAATACAACAGTAAAAAGTACCTAAGATTAGGGCAGTCCAGTTGTATGCGCATGTATTCACATGTATTCGCGCCATGTATTCATGAATAAAGCAGCAAAAAACGCATAAAATCAGGGCAGTCAAGCTGTACGTGCATGTATTCACATGTATTCGCGCTGTTGTATTCATGAATACAACGGTAAAAAGCGCCTAAAATCAAGGCATTCTAGCTGTATGCGCATGTATTCACATGTATTTTTACCATGTATTCATGAATACGGTAACGAGAATCACCTTAAAAATAGGTATGTCCAGTTGTCTAAGAGAGAGGAGAAACATAAATAGCGTATTTCATTCCTCAATTGTAGTATATACCATAAATACTTATTTTTCTATAAAATATAAAAGGTAGCTATAGAAAATAATATTGATTTATAATAATTAGGTGTATATCTTTGATATAAGAGGTAAAACTTCCAACTTTATTCACATATTGCTAAATGCACGCAGCCTTAAAATTTACATTATAATATGTATATTATCGCATAAGTTAATGTGAATACAATTTAATCAAATGTGAATTAGTTAAATTAGCATTATTTTTTTTTTCATACGACCAACTAGAAATTGCATTAATTATGCAATTTTTATTTTCTCCCGCTAGATTTTCTTTTGGAGGTAGTTGAGAATATGTTCAAATCACAAGCTGCATGAGAAAAAACTCTTTGTACTTTTAAAAGCCAGAGTTTTTTTTGGCTGGCCTTTCACCCCTAACCATAAGTAGTCTCCGTGTTTTCCCACATAAATAGGGTCGGTTTTCCAAAACCTATTAGAACTCTCTTAATAGATTAATACATGTATACATATTTTGCACAACATTTAAATTATTAATTTTTTGATAGTTTGTAATGATGCTACTTTACAATACTTCAAGAAAGCAGCAATAAATTAAGGAATAAATCTCAAGTATTACGTAAGATGGAAATTTTATTGAATGAAAAAGATTATGTGCATATTTTTCAGAACTGTTATTAGTAATTTTAGAGATTCTATATGATTTTTATAGAGGAAGAATTTGACAGAGAAACATTTTGCTATAAATATGAAATGTTGTTGTTATAGGTGAAAAACAGTTATAGAAAGATAAAAAATTAATTTTGAGGAAAACTTGACTTTTATAGTAACAACTTGTTTGGATAGTTGTTACCTATTGTATTGTATCTTATTGTTATTTTAAATACTATGTTTGTTTTGATTGTTACTTAAATTTTATTGTATCGTATCGTTAAGTCTGTTGTTACATAACGACGAAAATGGCCACTTTATATAACGATGGATTTGGTGAGGCAGCGTCATTACCTTATTTTTTCTCTCATTTTCCCCTTCTTTATTATTAAATAGTTATATTTGATCTTTTACTCTGTTTTTTTTTGTATAATAATTCTATTTTGCATCATATTTTTTTCTTAGTAATATTGCAAGTTTATTCTTTATATTTTTGGTGCGTGACATCAAAAATCGGTGACAAACGATACAATCTATTCAAATATTATATTCATTAAATAATACAATATAAAATACGATACAATATGAAATGACACGTAACAACCAATCAGAGACGGATCTAGGATTTGAAGTTGACGGGTGCCATAATTTCCTTTCATGTATACTTTATAATGACTTATATAAAATGTGTTAGGAACGTTTATTCGATTTTTTTGAGTTGATTTGGGTCAACCTAATAGGCATTTTTTATTTGAAAATTTAAAAATTACATCTCGATATAAAAAAATGTGATTAGATTTTTAAAATAGGATCACACCTTTCAACATAAGTAAAATCAACATTTTCACTGGGAAATTACATCTTTTCTATATATTAAAAGTTAATTTACACAGGTAAGACAACATATTCAAAAAGAGAATTACTTCAATCAGAATAAGAAAATTTCATTTTTCATAGATAAATTATACCCCATAAGCATAAATTAGATAAATTACAATTTTTCATAAATCAAAATCATAAATCACATATTTTTTAAGCAATGCTTACGAAATTATAGTAAAGTGATTTAAATATCTAACAACCATCACATAACACAAATTTTTATGATATAATAAAAAATATGAAAAAAGTTTGGTTTCAATCCAAAATTCTCATTAAGACCCAATTTTTCGGATTTGAAAGAAGAAAATTCAAAAATTTAATTAAGAGGATTGCTTATTTTATATAATTTTAAAGTTTAGGAGTCTCTTTTTTGCGTGTTCTTGCTAGAGATCACATACAAAATAATACAATAGAGAAAAGAAAAATAAAAAAAATAATAAAACGACAAATAGAAATTCGGTGGTAACCGAAAAGAGAAATAACTGTGACAAAAGGAAATAAAAGTCCAAAGAAAAGAGAAAGTGAAACAAGGTTCAAAATAAATTCAACTTGAATTTTACACACGAGAAAAACTTTTAAAAAGATCTACCAGCCATAACACTTTTATCTAATTTATGGTTGTAGATGATAGTATTAGATAATTAACCTAATTTAAAAAAATCTCAATATAAATATATAATTTTTTTATCATTTTACCGGGTGTCATGCCACCCTGGAACCAATCAACCATCCAAACAAGCGGTAAATGAATGCGACTGTATCTGAGTTTGGAAACCTTGACACTCAACTTTTACGGCTTAGTTTTTGACATTTGTATGAATCCTCTTTTTCACCCTTCGCGAGTTGCGTGTTCGGCTTGTATCTCTCTTATTATCAATTTTACTTTACACGTTTCAAGTCGTACACATAATTAAATTTATCTTTTGTACTTCTATTACTATCACTACTTTTTACGTTGGGAATTCGAAATTGTTCATATCCCTAGGCCAAATTGTATTCTGTTTACATATATAATTCGAGAATTTCTTTTTCGCAAACAATTGAAGGATAAGTAATGTGCAGAGTCCTGTTAGTCTGTTCGACCGAGTTTTTTTTGATAACGATAATAAATTCAGTCTTATCCTATTCCATGAGGTTTGGGGAGGATAATGTCAATATAGACATTATCCGTATCTTGTGAGGATAGAGAAGTTGTTTAAAAAAAAAATATTCTGACAAAAAATTGAGATGTTTGAACAAACTTTTAGAAGGAAAAAAAGTACTTTTAGAGATACAGAAAAAATAGCTTTTCTCCAAAGTTCTTTTCTAAGAAGCACTTTGTAAAAAAAAAATATTTTTAACATCTCAAGAAGAATATTTAAATTGATGTCTAGGTTCATTCTTTTAATGAGTCTTTATATGACCAATCAATTTGAATATATTTTAACGTGTGTAAAAGTAAATTAGAATAACTTTAAATATAATATTTTATTAACATTAAATGGCTATCAAAATCAATATTTTTTATATCTTTGAATTTGATCAAAGATGGTCTTGGATGACCCTTTCCTAACATTGATTTAGATATCATTTCTTGACCGTTTCTTTATTTTAATGGTTATAGCCTTAATTTTTTTTTTAAAGATATCCAGTTGGCATTTGACTCCTTAATGGAGTTAAATATTTTTCATTACATATCAGATTGTCTTTATGGCTTTTGTAACAGAAAAGCCTTTATGATTTGCTTCGGTTGTTAACGTATTGTTCCATCAAATTGTGAAGTTTTTGGACTATATATACTTTATTATTTTTCATCTTTTGATGGTAGTGAAAAAACAAAGTTAAAAATTTTCTTCCCTTATCTTTTGTGCTGGGTTTTCTTCTTAATCTTTATTGTTTCTGTTCCTAGTTATACTAGAAGAGCTTATTGAATTCTGGGGGATACACCTAATAATATTCTTCTCGGTGTGTGCGAAATATCCTTAAGGACAGTATCTTTGACACGCCTCAAGCTAAACCTTTTATTCTCCATAATCATCCAATTTTTCCAACAATCTTAAGAATATTTACACGTTGTTATTATGGAGAATAACGCCACTAATATTGCTGTAGATGCTTCTACAACTGCTGCACCAACTGTTTCTGTTGCTGTTCCATCACCAATTACCTATGCCAAACCTTTTCCTGATGTTTTGAAAATTGAGATTTTTGGTGGAGATAATTTTAAGCGCTGGCAGGAATGCGTGAGCTTTTACACTTACTGATCCTAAGCCAATTGAAGCAACTTCCATTCAGATGGATCAATGCGTTCATGCTAATAAGGTATGTAGACATACTATAATCTTTACTCTTTCTAATGAATTGTTCGATGTCTACGTTTCCTACAAGGAGGCAAGAGAAATCTGGGAGTCAATGATAACAAAGTACACTGGTGAAAATGCTACTAAACAAAAGTTTGTAATTGAAAATTACTACAAGTGCGAGATGACGGAGGACAAGGACATAACTGCACAAATCAACGAATATAACAAGTTGATTGAAGATCTTAAATCTGAAGATATTTCTCTGCCCGAACAGTTTGTTGCTGGTATGCTTATAGAAAAACTTCCCAAATCTTGGAGTGACTACAAACAATAATTGAAACACAAACACAACCAATTGTCGCCGAAGGACTTGGTCAAGAACATTATAATTGAAAATACCAATCGCAAACAAGCTGTTGCTGACAAAAAAAAGGAGATTGCTACAAGATCCAACCTTGTGGAGGACAATAAATGGCAGAACAAATCAAATAATAGGTATGATCAAAAAAATGGTTATAAGCCCAAAGCCAACAATCAAACCTTCAAGAAAAAAAATAACTGCTTTCTGTGTGGAAAACTTAGCCATCATGCTGCTCAATGCCGGAAGAGGATTGGGAATGACAATCCCGCTAAGGCTAAAGTAAATTTAACTGAAGCCAAAGTGGATGACATAATTGCTGCAGTTGTTTCCCAAGTGAACCTTGTGGCCAATGTGAAAGATTGAGTTTTAGATTCGTGTGCCACTAGGCACATATGTGCTAACAAAAAAGACTTTGTGTCTTACACCCAAGTTGAGGAAGGGGAAGATGTTGTATATCTTGGTGACTCAAGGACTACTCCAGTTCTTGGAAAAGGCAAAGTTCTTCTCAAACTCACATCTGGCAAATCTTTGGCATTGAATGACGTGTTGCATGTTCCTAGTATCCGAGCCAATTTGGTCTCTGTGGGATTATTAGGAAAAGTAGGGGTGAAGGTTTCTTTTGTATATGATAAGGCCGTGTTGATCAAGAATAATAATTTTGTTGGCAAGGGTTATTATAACCATGGATTGCTTGTACTCAATGTTATGAATGAAAATGCTAGTACTTCTGCTTACTTGTTAGATTAGACATGCTAGATTCTAATATGCATCCCGAAGGTCTCATTTAGACATGTTAGTTTATCTTATGTTAGTTTATCTGTCTGATTCTTTTAAATTTATGACATGCTAGATTAGACATGTTAGTTTATCTTATATTAAGAAAATGCATCCCGAAGGTCTCATTTCAAATATTAATTATTCAAATATTGATAAGTGTGAAGTTTGTGCCGAAGCTAAACAAACTAAGAAATCACGTGCTTCAGTATTTAGAGAATCTGAATTATTAAGTTTAATTCATACTGATTTAGGAGACTTGAAACAAACTATGACTAGAGGAGGGAAAAAATATTATGTGACTTTTATAAATGATTTTTCTAGATATACAAAAGTTTATTTGTTGAGAAATAAATATTAAGCTTTTGATAAGTTTTTAATTTATAAATCTGAAGTAGAAAATCAATTGGATAAGAAAATCAAAAGGGTTAGATCCAATAGAGGTGGTGAATTTATTCAGTTGAATGATTATTGTGAGAAAAAGGCATAATTCACGAGATAACTCCGCCATATTCTCCAAAATCAAATGGTGTAGCAGAAAGAAAAAATAGGACCTTAATAGAAATGATGAATAGCATACTTGTTAGTTCTGGTGCCCCAAATAATCTTTGGGGTGAAGCCATTTTATCTGCTTGTCATTTACAAAATAGAATTCCCTATAAAAAATCGGGTAAAACTCCTTATGAGTTGTGCAAGGGCTATCCACCTAATTTGAAATATTTGAAAGTCTGTGGGTGCCTTGCCAAAGTTATGTTGCCCGATCCTGAGAAAAGAAAAGTAGGATCTAAAACATCTGATTGTATGTTTATTGGGTATGCTGAAAGTAGTGCAGCATATAAATTTTTAGTAGTCAAAAATGATGTGCTTGAACACAATACTATTGTTGAAACAAAAAAATGCTGAATTTTTCGAAAATATTTTTCTTTAAAATTTGAGAATATTTCTGATGCTCCTATTATTCCAAGTGACAAGATATCACATGTTCCAATTATTCAAAATGATTTTGAAAATGAGGATTTAAGAAGAAGCAAAAGAACAAAGAAAGAAAAATCTTTTGATAATGATTTTTATACTTATCTTGTGGATAATGATCCTTTAACATATTCTAAAGCTATTTCTTCGTCTGATACCTCATTTTGGAAAGAAGCTATTGATATAGAATTAAATTCAATTTTATAAAATAAAACTTGGATTTTAGTTGATTTACCTCCGAGAGCTAAACCCATTAGTTGTAAATAAATTTTTAAGAATAAACTCAATCTGGATGGTTCCATTGATAAATACAAAGTTAGACTTGTTGCAAAAGGTTTTACCCAAAAGCAAAATATTGATTATTTTGATACTTATGCTCCTGTAACTAGAATTTCCTCAATTCGTGGTTTACTTGCCTTGGCTTCTATTTGTAAACATTTTATTCACCAAATGGATGTTAAAACTGTATTTTTAAATGGTGATTTGGAAGAGGAAAATTACATGGAGCAACCTGATGATTGTATAGTGTTTGGCCAAGAAAATAAAGTATGTAAATTGCTAAAATCTTTATATGGTCTAAAGCAAACACCTAAACAATGGCGTGGAAAATTTGATCAAGTTGATTAAGGATGGGTTTTCATCAATTGAAGTAGATAAATATGTTTATACAAAATGTGTAGATGGTACATGTGTTATTATTTGCCTTTATGTGGATGACATGCTTATTTTTAGTTCTAGCCTTGATTTGGTACATAAAACCAAAATTTTCTTGTCTTCTAATTTTGAGATGAAAGACATGGGAGAAGCTAGTGTTATTTTAGGCATGAAAATTATAAGAAATGACAATAGTTTGATGTTGACTCAAGAACATTATGTTGAAAGAATTCTTAAATTTTTTTATGATTTTGATGTGGTACCTGTAAGCACTCCTTATGATGCTAATAGTCAATTAAAAAAGAATAAGGGAGATGCTGTAAATCAAAATAAATATTCTCAAGTTATTAGTAGTCTGCTGTATTTGATGAATTTCACAAGACCTGATATTGCATATGCTGTGTGTAGATTGAGTAGATATACTCAAAACCCGAGTCATGATCATTGGAATGCATTAGTAAGAGTAATGAAATATTTGAGAAGTACCATGAACTATGGTATCAAATATAGTGGATTTTCCACTGTATTAGAAGGATACAATGATGCTAACTGGATCTCTGATTCAGATGAATAAAATCCACTAGTGGTTATGTGTTTGTCACGACCCCAAAACCACCCTGGCCGTGATGACGCCTATCGCGATACTAGGCTAGCCAATTCACTACTTATAGCATAAAGAAACCTTTCTCTCAAACCTTACTAATCCGATATTTCATAAAAATTTCCATTTAAGCATTTCAACACAAGCAAGGATATACTAAACATTAAATACAACCCCAAAATCGCGGAGTCACTAGTCATGAGCAACTAAACTAAAGATACAAGTCTGGGAAAATAAATGCTATAAAAAGTAGGAAGGAGAAAGGCAAGGTTGCAACGCAGTGCATCTACCTCGCGAATCTCTGAAACACCCTGAGACAGGGAAGACCAACTCTCACTCAGATACCCTGACACCTGAATCTGTACACAAGGTAAATGGAGTAATGTGAGTATGCCAACTCAGTAAGTAATAAATGTAAATAAAGACTGAGCAGTAAGAAATACGTAAATACCCGTCATAAATTCACAGTAAGTACAATCTTTCTTCCCAACAATACATATATGTCAAATCGTCACGCTTAAAAGCCGATATCAATAAAAGTCATTTGAGAACATTCTTCCAACAATTTCTACAGAATTTCAAGAAATTTAGAGTAAAAGTGATAAAAATCATAAATAGCCTCTCGGGCAAAACATGTATCATAAACTGCCCCTCGGGCGTAACATCACTCAAAATCAGCTCCTCGGGCTACCTCACAATCACTCATAATCAGCCCCTTGGGCAACCTCACAACCACTTATGCCTCCCCATCACTCGTCACTCGGCACTCGCACTCAGTAGGTACCTGCGCTCACTGGAGGTGTACAGACTCCGGAGGGGCTCCTACAGCCCAAGCGCTATAATATCCATCTCGTGGCATAAACAATCAGGCCCTCGGCCTCTCATATATCATAAATCAGTATAACATGCTGTGGCGCGTAGCCCGATCCCATGATATCCTCACAATACAAGCCCTCGGCCTCACTCAGTCAGAAACCTCTCAAGCCACCCGGGCTATCAATAAAATAGGGTGCTTAGCTCAAAATATTATTTTTTTATGCATCAAATGGAGTAAATAAGACTGAATTTTGAAATCAGTAAAATATAGCATGACTGAGTACAAATCTTAAATCAACACAGTGAGGAATAACAGTAAAAAGTCCCTTAGGGTCTAAATAGCTTGGCATGAGGCCCAAATATGTCGTTCAGCCCAAAACATAATAATATTTTTTAAAACACAAAATATCATATAGTTTCTAGTCAAGTACGCAACTTAATAGTTGCTACGAGACGGACTAAGTCACAAATCCCCAATGGTGCACGCCACATGCTCGTCATCTAAGCATGTGTGCTACTTCAAAATAGTGAAACGATGTGAAATTCGGGGTTTCATACCCTCTAGACAAGATTTACAATCATTACTTACCTCGATCCGAACGAGAATCAACTCCGCGATGCCCTTGCCGCTCGACTCGGCCTCACATCGCCCCGAATTTATTCAAAATCAGATTCATAACATCAATACACGCTAAAGGAATAAAACCCATGCGAAAATAATCAAATTACATAAAAAATCCCGAAATTAGCCAAACCCGACCCCCGGGCCCACATCTTAGAATCCAATAAAAATCACATCACCGGAATCCTTATCCTGCCACGAGCCCATGCATACCAAATTCATCAAAAACTAACCTTGTTTGACCCCTCAATCACCCAATTCTTAGTCTCAAATTTCAAGCCCTAATTTCCCAATTTCCTCCCCTTAAGCCTCACAATTTCATGATTAATCAGTCAAAATCGACCATAGATACAAATTTTAGGTTCAAAAACATTACCTCAAAGTGATTCCCCTTGAATTCCTCTTCAAAATCCCTCAAAAAGCTCCAAGTCCGAACATAAAGGGTGGAAATAACCCAAATTTCTCAAGTCTCAAATTTATATGCTCTGACCAGGGATTCTACATCTGCGGCACATACACCGCATTTGCGGTCTCCGCTTCTGCGGATTCCACTTACCCAGCCCAAATTCGCACCTGCGGGCCCGCAGGTGCGCCCACTCTCCTGCTTATGCGGAAAGACCCCAGGCCTCCAAACTACGCACATGCGATCGCCGCACATGCGATCTTCCTTCCGCATGTGCGAAAAACCAGAAGAGTTACACCAGCAACCCTTTTGCTGTATTTTCCAACTTTCAACTTTCGTTAGCCATCCGAAATAAATCCCGAGCCCTTCGGGTCCACAACCAAATATATCAACACATCACATATCATCCCACAAACTTCGTCGAACCTTTGGAGCACTCAAAACGACATCAAAACACTAAATTAACCCGAAATTCAAGCCTAAGGATTTCTAAACTTTCGAAATTCACCAACGATACCAAAACCAACCAAACCACGTCCGAATGACCTAAAATTTTTCACACATATCACAAAACGACATTACGAACCTACTCCAACTTCCGAAATTCCATTCCGACCCCGATAGCTAATTTTCCACAGCCGACCGGAAATTGCCAAAAGTCCAATTTCGCCAATTCAAGCCTAATTCTACCACAAACCTCCGAATGACATTCCGAACACTCTTGTAAGTCCCAAATCACCTAAAGAAGCTATCCGAACCATAAAAACCCCATTCCGAGATCATTTACCTATAAGTCAACTTCTGGTTGACTTTTCCAACTAATTAACCATCTTAAGAGACTAAGCGTCCATTTCTCTCCACAACCACCCTGAACCCGAACCAATCAACCTAACATAACGTAAAAGTGCTGAACCACACAAAATGAAGCAGAATGGGGGAAACAGGGATAAAACTCTCGGAACGACCGGTCAGGTCGTTACATTCTCTTCCTCTTAAATAAACGTTCGTCCTCGAACGAGTCTAGAAACATACCCGGAGTATCAAATAGGTGTGGATATATGCTCCGCATCTCCCGCTCGGTCTCCCATGTGGCCTCCTCCACCGGCTACCCTCTTCACTGTGCCTTAACTGAAGCTATATCCTTTGACCTCAACCTTCGGACCTGTCGACCCAAAATAGCCACTGGTTCAACATCATAAGTAATATCATCCTCTAGCTAAACCGTTCTGAAGTCCAAAACATGGGACGGGTCACCAACATACTTCCGAAGCATGGAAACATGAAACACTGGATGCACACTCGACAAGCTGGGTGGTAAAGTAAGTCTATAAGCCACCCCCTTACCCTCTGAAGCACCTCAAAAGGTCCAATGAACCGGGGGATCAACTTTCCCTTATTTACAAACCGCATAACACCCTTCATGGGTGACACCTTCAGCATAACCTTCTCCCCAACCATGAATAATACATCACGAACCTTCCTGTCCGCGTAACTCTTCAGCTTAGACTGCACCGTGCGAAGACGCTCCTGAATCAACTTTACCTTATCTAAAGCATCCCGCGCCAAATCTGTGCCCAAGAGCCTAGTCTCAACCGGCTTAAGCCAACCGACCGAAGATCTACACCTCCTCCCATATAAATCCTCGTACGGAGCCATCTGAATACTCGACTAATAACTATTATTATATGCAGACTCCACGAGTGGCAGAAACTGGTCCCGTGAACCCCCAAAATCAATGACACAAGCGCACAACATGTCCTCCAATGTCTGAATAGTGCGCTCGGACTGCCCGTTCTTATGAGGATGAAAATCTGTGCTCAACTCAACCTGAGTACCCAACTCTCTCTGCACGGCCCTCCAAAACTGCGATGTGAATTGAGTACCTCTATCAGAAATGATAGAAACTGGACCGTGCAGCCGAACAATCTCCCGAATATAAATCTCAGCTAACCGCTCCGAAGAATAAGTAGTACCAGCAGGAATGAAGTGCGCGAACTTGGTCAATCGATCCACAATAACCGAAATAGCATCGAACTTCCTCGAAGTCCGTGGGAGCCCAACTACAATGTTCATAGTGATCCGCTCCCACTTCCACTCCGGAATATCCAACCTCTGATGCAATCCACCTGGTCTCTGGTGCTCATACTTGACATGCTGACAGTTGAGACACCGAGCTACAAATCCAACAATATCCTTCTTCATCCGCCTCCACCAATAATGTTGTCTCAGATCCTGATACATCTTCGCAGCACCCGGATGGATGGAATACGGCGAGCTGTGGGCCTCCTCAAGAATCAACTCCCAAATCTCATATACATTAGGCACACATATCCGACCCTGCATCCTCATCACACCATCATCACCAATAGCTACATCCATGGAATCACCTTGCCGGACCCTATCCTGAAGAACGAGCAAGTATGGCTCATCATACTGGCGCTCTCTGATACGGTCATAAAGAGAAGACTTGGAGACTACGCAAGCCAATACCCAACTAGGCTCCAATATATCCAACCTTACAAGCTGGACCGCTAAGGCCTGAACATCAAGTGCTAAAGGTTTCTCTACTGCTGGAAGATATGCTAGACTCCCCAAACTCTCTGCTCGGCGACTCAAGGCATCGGCCACTACATTGGCCTTCCTCGGATGGTATAGAATAGTGATATCATAGTCCTTGAGAAGCTTCAACCATCTCCGCTGACGCAAATTCAGATCCTTCTACTTAAACAAATGCTGCAGACTACGGTGGTCAGTAAAAACCTCACCATGAACCCCATACAAAATAATGACGCCAAATCTTCAAGGCGTGAACAATGGCTGCTAACTCAAGATCATGCACTGGATAATTCTTCTCATGAGTCTTCAACTGGCGCGAGGCGTAGGCAATCACCCTACCCTCCTGCATCAATACACAACCAATTCCTATCCTTGAGGCATCACAATACACGATATAAGAACCTGAAGCTGATGGCAATACTAACATTGGAGCTGTGGTCAAAGCTGCCTTGAGCTTATGAAAGCTCTTCTTACACTCGTCGGACCACCTGAAAGGAGAAACCTTCTGGGTCAATTTGGTCAAGGGCGAAGCAATAGAATAAAACCCCTCCACAACGCGACAGTAATAGCCCGCCAAACCAAGGAAGCTCCTAATCTTTGTAGCTGAGGACGGTCTGGGCCAACTCTGCACCGCCTCTATCTTCTTCGGATGTACTTGAATACCCTCACTGGACACCATGTGCCCCAAAAAAGCTACTGATCCAAGCCAAAACTCATACTTGGAGAATTTCGCATAAAGCTTCTCCTCCCTTAATCTCCGCAATACAACTCTCATTGCTGAGCATGCTCCTCCTGGCTACGAGAGTACACCAGGATGTCATCAATGAACACAATAATGAAGAAATCCAAGTATGGGTGAAATACATTGTTCATCATATGCATGAACGCTGCTGGGGCATTGGTCTGCCCAAACATCACTAAAAACTCATAATGGCCATAACGGGTCCTGAAAGCCATCTTGGGAATATCTGAATCCCGAATCTTCAGCTGATGATACCTAGATCTCAAATCAATCTTAGAGAACACCCTGGCTCTCTGAAGCTGGTCAAACAAATCATCAATACGAGGCAAGGGATACTTATTCTTGACTATAACCTTGTTCAACTGCCTGTATTCAATACACATTCTCAATGAACCATCCTTCTTCTTCACAAACAATACCGGTGCACCCCAAGGTGACACACTAGGGTGAATAAACTCCTTATCTAGGAGTTCCTGAAGCTGCTCTTTCTACTCCTTCAACTCCGCCGATGCTATACGATATGGTGGAATAGAAATAGGCTGAGTGCCTGGCACCAAATCAATACCAAAATCAATATCCCTTTCGGGCGGCATGCCCTGCAGGTCTGCAGGGAACACGCCCGAAAAATCACGGACCACAGGAACAAAATCGATAGTGGGAGTCTCAGCACTGACATCCCTCACAAAAGCCAAATACGATGGACACCCTTTCTCCACCATACGCTAAGCCTTCAGGTATGAAATCAACCTACTCGGCACATAATCAATAGAACCTCTCCACTCAACCCTCGGAAACCCCGACATCGCTAAGTCACGGTCTTAGCGTGACAATCTAGAACAACATAACATGGAGATAGCCAATCCATGCCCAATATCACATCAAAGTCAACCATGCTAAGCAATAACAGATCCACTCGGGTCTCCAGAACCCAATAGATACCACACATGACCGATACACGCGGTCCACAACAATAGTATCGCCCAACGGAGTCGACACATGAATAGATGTAACTAAAGACTCACAGGGCATATCCAAAAAATGAGCAAAATATGACGAAACATAGGAATACGTGGATCCAGGATCAAATAAGACCGAAGCATCTCGGTGACAAAGTGAAACATTACCTCTAATCACTGCATATGAGGCCATAACATTTGGTCTGGCTGGAAGTGCATAAAAACGGGCCTGACCTCCACCTGATCGACCTCCCTCTCTAGGGCGGCCTCTAGCTGCCTGACCTCAACCCCTAGAAGCCTGGGCGGGTGGTGAAGTAACTGGAGCTGAAGTCAAGGGCTGACCCCTCTGCTGAGATAGACCACCATGATGACGAGGACATTGCCTCCACACGTGCCCAAACTCTCCACACTCGAAACAACTCCCTGTTGCTGGAGGCGTGGACTGAAGGGAACCCCTAGCACCAGGATAACCACTAGAAGAACCAGGGATAGATGAACCCTGAATCGATGGTGCACGAGATGAACTCTAGGCTGGAAGGGCACTATATGATGAGCGACCCGGATGAGAACTGCGAGGACCATGCCCCGATAATGCACCACTATAAGCTGGGCAAGCTGGCTGAGCAGGCCTAAATGGGCAGCCTCTGCTATGCTGAAACTGACCTCTGAAGGGACACTACCAATGCTACCAGATCCTCGAGGCCTCTTGTTCTCCCTCTCATCTCACTCCTGTCGATGAACTAACTCGATCTCACAGGCAATATCAACAACCTGCTCAAAGTAGCACCCGATACCCTTTCTCTGGTCATAAGAATCCAGATCTGATATGTGAGGCCATCCACGAACCTACTGATCCTCTCTTTCTCTCTCTGTAGGAACCAACCAAACAACATGACGGGCTAGCTCCGAAAATCTCATCTCATAATGCGTCACTGCCATATCATCCTGATGCAGCTGCTCAAATTGCCTGCACAGCTCCTCTCTGCGGGACTGTGGTACGTACTTCTCTAGGAAGAGAGTGGAAAACTGCTGCCAGGTAAGGGGCACTGCACCAACAGACCTACACTGATCATAAGCCTCCCTCCAAGTAAAATCAGCTCGTGAAAACTGGAAAGTAGTGAACGAGACCCCACTGGTGTACATTATACCCGATGTACGAAGCATCCTCCGACACTTGTCCAAGAAACCTAGGCATCCTCGCCCTCAGCACCACTGAAAGTCGGAGGCTGAAGTCTACCAAACCTCTCCAATCTACGCTGCTCGTCATCAGGCATGACTTGAATCACATAGGTGCCTCCGGTGTCTAAAGTCCTTGAATAACCTGCTCAGGTGTACGGGCAACAGGAGTCTAAGTGCCTCTCCCGGCCTGAGAAGTAGCAGCCGTAGTAGAAACAGTGACCGCCTGTACAAAACTGGTGCAGACGGTCAAAATCTGAGCCAAGGTATCCTGAAGACCCAGAATAACAATAGGCACTGTCGGTGCCTGGGCCGGTCCCGTTGGAACATCTGCGGTTGAGAACTGATCTAGAATAACATGTGGGTATATGGGTACTGTCCCGGCTGCACCTCTACCTCTACTACGGTCTCGACCCCTCGTGGGTCCCACTGGTGGATGATCGCCCTGCCTGGTAGCACGTGTCCTCACCATCTGTGAGAGAATGAAGCAACAAAAGTTTAGTTACCAGAATCAACAGATTCACACGACAAGAATTCAAGAATGTGATATTTTTCCTAAGGGTTCAGCAGCCTCTCGAAGATAAGTATAGACGTCTCCGTAACGACCCGCAAAACTCTACTAAACCTGCTCATGACTGGTAAGTCCTATGTAACCTAGGCTCTGATACCAACTTGTCACGACCCCAAAACTACCCTGGCCGTGATGGTGCCTATTGCGATACTAGTCTAGCCAATTCACTACTTATAGCATAAAGAAACTTTTTGTTCAAAACATTACTAATCCGATATTTCATAAAAAATTCCGTTAAAGCATTTCAACACAAGCAAGGATATAAATAAACATTAAATATAACCCCAAAATCCCGGAGTCACTAGTCATGAGCAACTAAACTAAAGATACAAGTCTGGGAAAAATGCTATAAAAAATAGGAAGGAGAAAGGCAAGGCTGCGGAAGCTGTGCAGCTACCTCGCGAATCTCCGAAACACTCTGAGACAGGGAAGACCAACTCTCACCCTGATGCCCTGGCACCTTAATCTGCACACAAGGTGCAGGGAGTAATGTGAGTATGCCAACTCCTTAAGTAATAAATATAAATAAAGACTGAGCAGTAAGAAACACTTAAATACACGTCATAAATTCACAGTAAGTTCAATCTTTCTTCCCAACAGTACACATATGTCAAATCGTCACGCTTAAAAGCCGATTTCAGTAAAAGTCATTTGAGAATATTCTTCCAACAGTTTCAACAGAATTTCAAGAAATCTAGAGTAAAAGTGATAAAAATCATAAATAGCCTCTCGGGCAAAACATGTATCATAAACCGCCCCTCGGGCGTAACATCACTTAGAATCAGCCCCTCGGGCATACCTCACAATCACTCATAACCAGCCCCTCGATCAACCTCACAGCCACTCATGCCTCTCCATCATTCATCACTCGGCACTCGACATTCGCACTCAGTAGGTACCTGCGCTCACTGGGGGTGTACAGACTCCCGAGGGGCTCCTACAACCCAAGCGCTATAACAAGCCATCTCGTGGAATAAACAATCAGGCGCTCGACCTCTAATATATCATAAATCAGTACAACATGTTGCGACCCGCAACCCGATCCCATGATATCCTCACAACACAGGCCCTCGGCCTCACTCAGTCAGAAACCTCTCAAGCCACTCGGGCTATCAATATGTCACGACCCCAAATCACTCTGGCTGTGATGGCGCCTATTGTGATACTAGGCTAGCCAATTCTTAACGTATAACATAAGAAATTATTTTCATTAATTCATATTCTAACCATGATGATCGTAAAGCTTTCGTTTTTAACATTTCAAAATAAGCGAAATAAGCAATCATAAAAATAAAGTCTGAGAATGTAAATATTAAAGGAATAAGAAGGAGAAAGGAAAGGATGTGGACGCCTTGCAACTACCTCGCGAATCTCCGATAATCTCCAAAGGACAAGATCAGCTCTCACTCAGCCCTAGCACCCGGATCTGCATACAAGGTGCAGGGAGTAACGTGAGTATGCCAACTCAGTAAGTAACAATCATAACTAAAGACTGATCAGTTAGAAACACGTAAATACACGTCATAAATTCACAATAAGTACAATCTTTATTTACAATAGTACATATATGTCAAATCATCACGCTTAAAGGCCGATTTCAGTAAAAGTCTTTTGAGAATATTTTTCCAACAGTTTCAACAGAATTTCAAGAAATTCAGAGTAAATGTGATAAAAATCATAAGTAGTCTCTCGGGGAGAAACATGTATCATAAACCGCCCCTCGGGAATAACATCACTCACAATCAAACCCTCAGACATACCTCACAATCACTCATAATCAACTCCTCGGGCAGCCTCACAGCCACTCATGCCTCCCAATCACTCGTCACTCGGCACTCGCACTCAGTAGGTACCTGCGCTCACTGGAAGTGTACAGACTCCGGAGGAGCTCCTACATCCCAAGCGCTATAACAAGACATCTCGTGGCATAATCAATCAGGCCCTCGACCTCTCATATATCATAAATCAGTACACATGCTACGTCGGGCAACCCGATCCTATGATATCCTCACAACATAGGCCCTCGGCCTCACTCAGTTAGAAACCTCTCAAGCCACTCGGGCTATCAGTAAAACTAGGTGCTCATCCCAAAATATCATTTTTATGCATCAAATGGAGTCATTAAGACTGAGTTTCGAAATCAGTAAAACATAGCATGACTGAGTACAAATCGTAAATCATCACAGTGAGGAAATAGCAGTAGAAGCCCTTAAGGGTCCAAATAGTTTGGCACGAGGCCCAAATATGGCATTCAACCCAAAACATAGTAATATTTTCTAAAACACAAAATATCATATAGTTTCCAATCAAATACACAACTTAATAGTTGCTACGGGATGGAACAAGTCACAAATCCCCAACGGTGCATGCCACACGCTCGTCATCTAGCATGTGCGCCATTTCAAAATAGTAAAACAATGTGAAATCCGGGGTTTTATACCCCCAGGAAAAGATTTACAATCATTACTTACCTCAAACCGGATAAAAATCTACTCCGCGATGCCCTTGCCGCTGGACTCGACCTCAAATCATCCCGAGTCTATTCAAAATCAGATTTATATCATCAATATATACTAAAGGAAGTAAACCCACGCGAAAATAATCAAATTACATCAAAAATCTCGAAATTGGCCAAACTCGACCCCCGGATCCACGTCTCGAAATTCGACAAAAATTACAAAACTAGAATCCTCGTCCGCTCAATAGCCTACCCGTATCAAATTCCTCAAAATATGACATCAAATGACCATTCAATTCCCAAAAATAAACTCTCCAATTTTTCTCCAAATTTTCACCCAAACTTCCAATTTAGATGATAGAATCAAGGCATAATCATGAGATTTAATAAAAATTATGTGAAGAACACTTACCCCAATCACTCTTCTGAAAATCCCCTCCAAATTTGCCTTCTCCCAAGCTCTCTATTGAATTTTGGTATTATGAGCTTAAACCCTCATTTTTGAACTTAAACATTCTGCCAAGACGTTTCCTTCATCGCGATCGCGGCACTTGCCTCGCAATCGCGAAGCACAAAAAGGTCTGCCCCTCATTTTACCTTACGCGATCGTGGAACTACCCACACATTTGTGATTCACTTCCACACAATACTACGCGATCGCAACATGCCTCACATGATCGCGTAGAGCAATCGCCTTAGCCTTCACCAGCTCACTTCATTGTACGCGAACACGACCCTGACCACGCGTTCGCGAATCACAACACCACACTCACACGCGATCGTGACCAGACCTGCGATCATATTGAACAAAACCAATGCATCCCCAGCTAAGCCTACGCGATCGCGAACATACTCCCGCGATCGCGTAGAAGAAAACCAGAAGAAAAAAACCAGCAAAATTTTCCAACTTCCCAAGTCCAAAAATGGCCGGTTAAGCATCCGAAACACTTCCGAGGCCCTCGGTACCTCAACCAACCATGCCAACACCTCCCATAACCTTATTCAAACTTAGTCGAGCCTTCGAATCACCCAAAACAACATAAAAATACCAAATTAACTCCAAATTCAAGCCTAAGGATTTCTAAACTTCCGAAATTTGCCACGATGCTGAAACCATCCAAATCACGTCCGACCCCAATAACTAATTTTCCACTGCCGGCCGAAAATTGCCAAAAAATCCAATTTTGCCAATTCAATCCTAATTCTACCATGGACCTCCGAATAACATTCCGAACACACTCCTAAGTCCCAAATCACCTAACGAAGCTAAGCGAACCATAAAAGCCACATTCCGATATCATATACCTATAAGTCAACTGGATATAAGTCAATTTTCGATTGACTTTTCCAACTATTTACCCAAGTTAAGAGACTAAGTGTCTCATTTCTCTCCACAACCACTCCGAACCCGATCCAACCAACTTAACACAACATGAAAAGCTGAACCACACAAAATGAAGCAGAAATGGGGGAAACAAGGTTAATCTCTCGGAACGACCGGCCGAGTCATTACATTCTCCCCTTCTTAAACAAACGTTCGTCCTCGAACGAGTCTAGAAACATACATGGAGTCTCAAATAGGTGTGGATATCTGCTCTGCATCTCCCGCTCGGTCTCCCAGGTGGCCTCCTCTACTGGCTGCCCTCTTCATTGCACCTTTACCGAAGCTATATCCTTTGAACTCAACCTTCGGACCTGTCCACCCAAAATAGCTACTGGCTCCACCTCATAAGTCATCTCACCCTCTAGCTGAACCGTGCTGAAGTCCAAAACATGGGATGGGTCGCCAACATACTCCCGAAGCATGGAAACATGAAATACCGGATGCACACTCGACAAGATAGGTGGCAAAACAAGTCTATAAGCCACCTCCCCAACCCTTTGAAGCACCTCGAAAGGCCTAATGAACCGGGAACTCAACTTACCCCTCTTCCCAAACCGCATAACACCCTTCATGTGTGACACCTTCAGCAGAACCTTCTCCCCAACCATTAAAGATACACCCCGGACCTTCCGGTCCGCATAACTCTTCTATCTAGACTGCACCGTGCGAAGCCGCTCCTGAATCAACTTCACCTTATCTAAAGTATCCTGCACCAAATCTGTACCCAAGAGTCTACCCCCACTCGACTCAAACCAGCCGACCGGAGATCTACACCTCCTCCCATATAAATCCTCGTACGGAGCCATTTGAATACTCGACTGATAACTATTATTATATGCAAACTCCGCGAGTGGAAGAAACTGGTCCCATGAACCCCCAAAACAATGACACAAGCGCGCAACATGTCCTATAATATCTGAATAGTGCGCTCAGACTGCCCATCCATCTGAGGGAGAAAAGATGTGCTCAACTCAACCTGAGTACCCAACTCTTTCTGCACGGCCCTCCAAACTGCAATGTGAACTGAGTACCTCTATCAGAAATGATGGAAACCGGAACACCATGAAGCCGAACAATGTCCCGGATATAGATCTAAGCTAACTGCTCTGAAGAGTAAGTAGTAACAACAGGAATGAAGTCCGTGGGATCCCAACTACAAAGTCCATGGTGATCCGCTCCCACTTCCACTCCGGAATATCCAACCTCTGATGCAATCCACCTGGTCTCTGGTGCTCATACTTGACCTGCTGACAGTTGAGACACCGATCTACGAATCCAACAATATCTTTTTTCATCTACCTCCACCAATAATATTGTCTAAGATCCTGATTCATCTTCGTGGAACCCGGATGGATGGAATACTGCGAGCTGTGGGCCTCCTCTAGAATAAACTCCCGAATCCCATCCACATTAGGCACACATATCTGACCTTGCATCCTCATCACACCATCATCACCAATAGCTACATACCTGGCATCACCTCGTCAGAACCTATCCTGAAAAATAAGCAAGTGTGGGTCATCACACTGGCGCTCTATGATATGGTCATAAAGAAAAGACTTGGAGACTATGCAAGCCAATACCCCACTGGGCTCCGATATATCCAACCTCACAAGCTGTCTTGCTAAGGTCTGAACATCAAGTGCTAAAGGTCTCTCTGATGCTGGAAGATATGCTAGACTCCCCAAACTCTCTGCCCGGCGACTCAAGGAATCGGCCACTACATTGTCCTTCCCCGGGTGGTATAGAATAGTGATATCATAGTCCTTGAGAATCTCCAACCATATTCGCTGACGCAAATTCATATCCTTCTTCTTAAACAAATGCTGCAGACTACAGTGATCAGTAAAAACCTCATAATGAACCCCATACAAATAATGACGCCAAATCTTCAAGGCGTGAACAATGGTTGCTAACTCAAGATCATGCACTGGATAATTCTTCTCGTGAGTCTTCAACTGGCGCGAGGCATAGGAAATCACCCTACCCTCCTGTATCAATACACAACCAATGCCTATCCTCGAGGCATCACAATACACAGTATAAGAACCTGAAGCTGATGTCAATACTGACATTGGAGCTGTGGTTAAAGCCGACTTTAGCTTCTGAAAGCTCTCCTCACACTCGTCCGACCACCTTCGAAGCACCCTTCTGGGTCAATTTGGTCAAAGGCGAAGCAATAGAAGAAAACCCCTCCACAAAGCGACAGTAATAGCCCGCCAAACCAAGGAAGCTCCTAATCTCTGTAGCTGAGGACGGTTTGGGCCAACTCTGCACCGCCTCTATCTTCTTCGGATCTACCTGAATACCCTCACTGGACACCACGTGGCCCAAGAGAGATACTGAGCCAATACAAAACTCACACTTGGACAATTTTGCATAAAGCTTTTCCTCCCTCAGTCTCCGCAATACAACTCTCAATGCTGAGCATGCTCCTCCTAGCTACGAGAGTACACCAAGATGTCATCAATGAACATAATAACGAAGGAGTCCTAGTATGGCTGTAATACATTGTTCATCAATTGCATGAACGTTGTTGGGGCACTGGTCAGCCCAAAAGACATCACCAAAAACTCATAATGGCCATAACAGGTCCTGAAAGCCGTCTTGGAAATATCTGAATCCCGAATCTTCAACTAATGATATCCAGATCTCAAATCAATCTTAGAGAACACCCTGGCGCCCTGAAGTTGGTCAAACAAATCATTAATACGAGGCAAGGGGTACTTATTCTTGACTGTAACCTTGTTCAACTGCCTATAGTCAATACACATTCTCATGGAACTATCATTTTCCTTCACAAAAAACACTGGTGCACCCCAAGGCGGCACACTAGGCCGAATGAACCCCTTATCTAGGAGTTCCTGAAGCCGCTTTTTCAATTCCTTCAACTCTGCCGGTGCCATACGATACGGTGGAATAGAAATAGGCTGAGTGCCTAGAACCAAATCAATACCAAAATCAATATCCCTGTCAGGTGGCATGCCCAGCAGGTCCGCAGGGAACACATCCGGAAAATCACGGACCACAGGAACAAAATCAAGAGTGGGAGTCTCAGTACTGACATCCCTCGCAAAACCCAAATAAGACAGACACCCTTTCTCCACCATGCGCTGAGCCTTCAGGTATGAAATCACCCTACTAGGCACATAATCAATAGAACCTCTCCACTCAACCATCGGAAATCGCGGCATCGCTAAGGTCATGGTCTTAGCGTGACACTCTAGAATAGTATGACACAGAGATATCCAATCCATGCCCAATATCATATCAAAGTCAACCATGCTAAGAAATAACAGATCCACTAGGGTCTCCAGACCCCCAATAGATACCACGCATGACCGATACACACAGTACAATAATAGTATCGCCCACCGGAGTCGACACATGAATAGATGTAACTAAAGACTCACGGGGCATATCCAAAATATGAGAAAAATATGACGAAACATAGGAATACGTGGATCCAGGATCAAATAAGACCAAAGCATATCAGTGACAAATTGAAAGAATACCTGTAATCACTGCATCTGAGGCCATAGCATCTGGTCTGGCTGGAAGCGCATAAAAACGGGCCTGGCCTCCACTTGATCGACCTCCCACTCTAGGGTGTCCTCTAGTTGTCTGACCTCCACCCCTAGCTGTATGGGCAGGTGGTGAAGTAACTGGAGCTGAAGTCGTGGGCTGGCCCCTCTGCTGAGACGGACCACCATGACGACGAGGACACTACCTCCACACTAGCCCAAACTCTCCACACTCAAAACAACTCCCTGGTTCCGGAGACGGGGACTGAAGGGAACCCGTAGCACCAGGATAACCACTAGAAGAACCAGGCTTAGATGAATCCTGAACCGATGGTGCACGAGATGAACTCTGGGTTGGAAGGGCACTGAATGATGAGCGGCCCAGATGAGAACTGCGGGGATCATGCCCCGATAATGCACCACTATAAGCTCGAGCTGGCCTAAATGGGCGGCCTCTGCTATGCTGAAACTCACCTCTGGAGGGAACACTACCAAAGCTACCAAATCCTCGAGGCCACTTTGCTTCCCTCTCATCTCGCTCCTGGCAACGAACTGACTCGATCTCACGGGCAATATCAACAACCTGCTAAAAAACAACACATGATACCCTCTCTTTGGTCATAAGAATCTAGAGCTGATATATGAGGCCATCCACGAACCTCCTGAACCTCTCTCTCTCTCTGTAGGAACCATCCAAACAGCATGGCGGGTTAGCTTTGAAAATCTCATCTCACACTGCATCACAGTCATATCATCCTGACAGTTGCTCAAACTACCTGCGCAGCTCCTCTCTGTGGGACTGTGGTACATACTTCTCTAGGAAGAGAGTGGAGATCTGCTTCCAGGTAAGGGCCGCTGCATCAACAGGCTTACGCCTCTCATAAGCCTCCCCCCAAGCAAAAACAGCTCTTGAAAACTAGAAAGTAGTGAACGAGACCCCACTGGTCTCCAATATACCCGTTGTACGAAGCATCCTCTGACACTTATCCAAGAAACCTGAGCTTCCTCGCCCTCAGCACCACTGAAAGTCGAGGGCTGAAGTCTTCCAAACCTCTCCAACCTACGCTGCTCATCGTCAGCCATAACTGGACCCACATAGTCCTGAACAGGTACAACCGGCTAAGCTGGAGGTGCCTCCGGTGTTTGAAGTCCCTTAATAACCTGCACAGGTGTACGGGCAGCAGGAGTCTGAGCCCCCGGCCTGAGAAGTAGCTGCAGTAGTAGAAATAGCGACCGCCTATGCAAGACTGGTGCACACGGTCAAAATTTGAGCTAAGGTTTCGTGAAGACCCAAAATCACAATAGGCACTATCAGTGCCTGGGCCGGTCCCGCTGGAACATCTGCGGCTGGGACCTGATCTGGAATAACAGGTGGGTCCATGGGTACTTCCCCGGCTGCTGCGCGGGCTGCACCTCTACCTCTACCATGACCTCGACCGCAGCCTCGACCCATCGTGAGTCCCACTGGTGGTTGATCGCCCTGTCCGGTAGCACGTGTCCTCACCATCTGTGTGAGAATGAAACAACAGAAGTTTAGTTACCAGAATCAACAGATTCGTACGACAAGAATTCAAGAATATGAGATATTTCCTAAGGGTTCTGCAGCCTCTCGAAGATAAGTACAGACGTCTCTGTACCGATCTGCAAGACTCTACTAAACCTGCTCATGACTGGTGAGTACTATGTAACATAGGCTCTGATACCAACTTGTCACGACCCCCGAAACCACCCTGGCCGTGATGGCACCTGTCGTGAACTAGTCTAGCCAATTCATAACGTATAACATAAGGAATTATTTTCATTAATTCATATTCTAACCATCATGATCGTAAAGCTTTCGTTTTTAACATTTCAAAATAAGCGAAAATAAGTAAACATAAAAATAAATGCCCGAACCCGGAGTCACTAGTCATGGGCATCTAAAGAAAAGCACAACCCTGATACTATCTCCTTAATACAAATTAAGTCTGAGAATGTAAATATTAAAGGAATTGGATGGAGAAAGGCAAGGCAGGGCTGCGGACGTCGTGCAACTACCTCGCGAATCTCTTATAAGCTCCAAAGGACAAGATCAACTCTCACTCAGCCCTGGCTCCTGGATCTGCACACAAGGTTTAGGGAGTAACGTGAGTACGCCAACTCAGTAAGTAACAATCATAACTAAAGACTGAGCAGTAAGAAACACGTAAATACGCGTCATAAATTCACAGTAAGTGCAATCTTTCTTTCCAACAGTACATATATGTCAAATCATCATGCTTAAAAGCCGATTTCAGTAAAAGTCTTTTGAGAATATTTTTCCAACAGTTTCAACAGAACTTCGAGAAATTCAGAGTAAATGTGATAAAAATCATAAGTAGCCTCTCAGGCAAAAACATGTATCATAAACATCACTCAGAATCATCCCCTCGGGCATACCTCACAATCACTTATAATCAGCCCCTCGGGCAACCTCACAGCCACTCATGCCTCCCAATCACTCATCACTCGTCACTCGGCACTCAGCACTCGCACTCAGTAGGTACCTGCGCTCACTGGGAGTGTACAGACTCCGAAGGGGCTCATACAGCCCAAGCGCTATAACAAGCCATCTTGTGGAATAATCAATCAGGCCCTCGGCCTCTCATATATCATAAATCAGTAATACATGATGCGGCGCACATCTCGATCCCATGATATCCTCACAACACAAGCCCTTAGCCTCACTCAGTCACAAACCTCTCAAGTCACTCGGACTATCAATAAAACAGGACTGAGTTTTGAAATCAGTAAAACATAGCATGACTGAGTACAAATTGTAAAGAATCACAGTGAGGAAATAGCAGTAAAAAGCCCCTAAGGGTCCAAATAGCTTGGCACGAGGCCCGAATATGGCATTCATTCCAAAACATAGTAATATTTTCTAAAATACAAAATATCATATAGTTTCCAGTCAAATATGCAACTTAATAGTTGCTACGGGACGGACCAAGTCATAATCCCCAACGGTGCACGTCACACGCTCGTCATCTAGCATGTGCGCCACTTCAAAATAGTAGAACAATGTGAAATCCGGGGTTTCATACCCTCAGGACAAGATTTACAATCATTACTTACCTCAAACCGGATGAAAATCTACTCCGCGATGCCCTTGCCGCTCGGCTCGGCCTCAAATCGTTCCGAATCTATTCAAAATCAGATTCATATCATCAATATACGCTAAAGGAATAAAACCCACACGAAAATAATCAAATTACATCAAAAACCCCGAAATTGGCCAAACTCGACCACCGGACCCACGTCTCAGAATCCGACAAAAATTATAAAACTAGAATCCTCGTTCGCTCACGATTTTACCCATATCAAATTCCTCAAAATCCGATATCAAATGGTCATTCAATTCCCAAAAAAAAACTCTCCAAATTTTCTCTAAATTTTCACCCCAAACTCTCAATTTAGATGATAAAATCGAGGCATAATCATGGGATTTAACCAAAATTAGGTGAAGAACACTTACCCCAATCACTCCTCTGAAAATCCCCTCCAAATTGGCCTTCTCCCGAGCTCTTTATTGAATTTTGGTATTATGAGCTTAAACCCTCGTTTTGAACCTAAACATTCTGCCCAGACGTTTCCTTCATCGCGATCACGACACTTGCCTCGCGATCGTGAAGCACAAAATGGTCTGCCCCTCATTTAACCTTATGCGATCGTGGAACTACCCACGCGTTCGCGATTCACTTCCACACAACACTACGTGATCGCAACCTGCCTCACGCGATCGCGTAGAGAAATCGCCTCAGCCTTCACCAGCTCACTTCCTTCTACGCGAACGCGACCCTGACCACGCGTTCGCAAAGCACAACACCACACTCACAGGGACCGCGACCAGACCTCTGCAATCGCATAAAACAAAACCAACGCGACCCCAGCTAAGCCTACGCAATCGCGGACATACTCCTGCGATCGCGTAGAAGAATACCAGAAGAAAAACACCAGCAAAAATCTGCCAACTTCCCAAGTCAAAAAATAGCCCGTTAAGCATCCGAAAGACACCTGAGGCCCTAGGGACCTCAACCAACCATGCCAACACCTCCCATAACCTCATTCAAACTTAGTCGAGCCTTCGAATCACCCAAAACAACATCAAAATACCAAATTAACCCCAAGTTCAAGCCTAAGGATTTCTAAACTTCTGAAATTCACCAACGATGCCGAAACCATCCAAACCACGTCCGAATGGCCTGAAATTTTTCAAACACATCCCAAACGATAGTACGAACCTATCCCAACTTCCGGAATTCCATTCCGGCCTCGATAGCTAATTTTACACTGCCGACCGAAAATCGCCAAAAAATCCAATTTCGCCAATTCAAGCCTAATTCTATCATGGACCTCCGAATAACATTCCGAACATACTCATAAGTCCCAAATCACCTAACAAAGCTATCCCAACCATAAAATCCACATTCCGAGATCATATACCTATAAGTCAACTTCCGGTTGACTTTTCCAACTATTTAACCAAGTTAAGAGACTAAGTGTCTCATTTCTCTCCACAACCACTCCGAACCCAATCCAACTAACCTAAAACAACATGAAAGAGATGAACCACACAAAATGAAGCAGAAATGAGGGAAACGGGGCTAATCTCTCGGAACGATCGGCCGGGTCGTTACACAATAAAACAGGGTGCTCAGCCCAAAATATTATTTTTTATGTATCAAATGGAGTAATTAAGACTGAGTTTCGAAATCAGTAAAACATAGCATGACTGAGTATAAATCTTAAATCAACACAGTGAGGAAATAACAGTAAAAAGCCCCTAAGGGTCCAAATAGCTTGGCACGAGGCCCAAATATGGTATTCATCCCAAAATATAGTAATATTTTCGAAAACACAAAATATCATATAGTCTCTAGTCAAATACGCAATTTAATAGTTGCTACGAGACGGACCAAGTCACAAATCCCCAACGGTGCACGCCACACGCTCGTCATCTAGCATGTGCGCCATTTCAAAATAGTAAAATGATGTGAAATTCGGGGTTTCATACCCTTAGGATAAAATTTCCAATCATTACTTACCTCGATCCGGACGAGAATCTACCCCGCGATGTACTTGTCGCTTGAATCGGCCTCAGATCGCCCCGATCTATTCAAAATCAGAGAACATTAATATACACTAAGGGAAAAAAACACATGCGAAAATAATCAAATTACATAAAAAATCCCGAAATTGGCCAAACCCGATCACCCAATTCTTAGTCTCAAATTCCAAGCCCTAATTTCCCAATTTCCCCCCCTTAAGTCTCACAATTTCATGCTTAATCAGTCAAAATCTACCATAGAATCAAGTTTTATGTTCAAAAACATTACCTCAAAGTGATTCCCCTTGAATCCCTCTTCAAAATCGCTCAAAAATCTCCAAGTCTGAACACAAAGGGTAGAAAATAACCCAAATTTCGCGAAGTCTCAAATTTATATGCTCTGACCAGGGATTCCGCATATGCAGCCCATAAACCGCATATGCGGTCTCCACTTCTGCGGAAAATAATCCACTTCTGCGGATTCCACTTACCCAGCCCAAATCCGCACCTGCGGTCGCCATCTCGCACCTGCGGGCCCGCAGGTGCGCCCACTCTTTCGCTTCTGCGGAAAGACCCCAGGCCTCTAAACTCCGCACCTGCGATCTTCCTTCTGCATGTGTGAAAAACTAGAAGAGTTACACTAGCTGCCCTTTTGCTGCATTTTCCAATTTTCAACTTCCGTTAGCCATACGAAATTAATACCGAGCCCCTCGGGGCCACAACCCAGTATACCAAAGCATCACATATCATCCCACGAACTTAGTTGACCCTTGGAACACTCAAAAACCATCAAAACACTAAATTAACCCGAGATTCAAGCCCAAGGATTTCTAAACTTCCGAAATTCGCCAATGATGCCGAAACCAACCAAACCACGTCCGAATGACTTGAAATTTTGCACACACATCAAAAACGATATTACAAACCTCCTCCAATTTTTGGAATTCCATTCCGACCTCGGTAGCTAATTTTTCGTTGCCGACCGAAAATCGCCAAAAATCCAATTTCATCAATTCAAGCCTAATTCTACCACGGACCTCTGAATAATATTCCGAACACGCTCCTAAGTGCCAAATCACCTTACAAAGCTATCCGAACCATAAAAATCCAATTTCGAGATCATTTACCTATAAGTCAACTTCCGGTTGACTTTTGTAACTAATTAACCATCTTAAGAGACTAAGGTCTCATTTCTCTCCACAACCACTCCGAACCCAAACCAATCAACCGAACACAACATAAAAGAGGTGAACCACAGAAAATGAAGCAGAAATGAGAAAATGAGGCTAAAACTTTCGGAACGACCAGTCGGGTTGTTACAGTGTTCACCCTCAATGGAGGTGCTGTGGCATGAAAATCAACCAAACAAACAATAATAGCTAGATCTACCATGGAATCTGAGTTTGTGGCATTGGAATTGGCTGGCAATGAGGCCGAGTGGTTAAAGAACCTTTTGGAAAGTATTCCACTAGGAATTAAACTGATACCTTCTGTGTCGATGCATTGCTATTGCCAAGCTGCAATAGCCATTGCTAAAAATAAATCCTTTAATGGGAAGAGTAGACATATCCGATTGAGACATAATGTGATAAAGCAGTTGCTGAGAGATGAATTATTTTCATAGATTATGTGAATTCATAAGTGAATTTGGCCGATCCTCTGACTAAACCTTTGGGAAGAAAATTAATATATGAAACATCGAGGGGAATAAGACTTTTGCCAGCTTGAGTTATATCAACAGTGATGGTAACCAACCTATGTGATTGGAGATCCTATGAAGTAAGTTCATATGGGTAATAACAATTCAATAGTTGATCAAATACACTATTAAATTATATCCCTTCCTATGGTGTGTGTATATATAGTGCAAGACTGCAAGGATGAGAGCCTGAGTTATTAAACTCTTAATCTAATTCATGGCCTAATTTTAGGTGGTGTATTGAGCTGCAGAATACACTTGATGGATGGACTTATATGAGTGTGGAGTGAGGCCGATCCTATGAAATTTATGGCAAAAAAATTATAGAGCACTCATGAAAACCAGGCGCGCGCATGGACTATTAGCGCAAAACCACGATAAACAACAAAGTGTGTGCGGGTATAATGTGATAGATAAGATGCTAAACTTACAAGAGAAATCTTGGTTCATAGAAGTTCTGAACTTCACCAATTGTTCTGTAAGTTTAATCTTATTTATCTAGGTATGGTTCATATTCCAAGAGACACCAGATGCGACGCATTATGCTCATTTGTGAAAACCCAGGAATTGTTTTTATTTCATTATGATATTCTTTTTGAGTTATGTGGGGGATTGTTAAAAAAATAATATTTTTAATATCTCAAAAAAATATTTAAATTGATATCTAGGTTCATTCTTTTAATGAGTCTTTATATGACCAATCAATTTGAATATATTTTAATGTGTGTAAAAGTAAATTAGAATAACTTTAAATATAATATTTTATTAACATTAAATGGCTATCAGAATCAGTTATTTTTTATATCTTTGAATTTGATCAAAGATGGTCTTGGATGACCGTTTCCTAACATTGATTTGGATATCATTTCTTGACCGTTTCTTTATTTTAATGGTTATAGCCTTAATTTTTTTAACGTTGATATCCAGTTGGAATTTGACTCCTTAATGGAGTTAAATGTTTTTCATTACATATCAGATTGTCTTTATGGCTTTTGTAACAGAAAAGCCTTTATTGCTTGCTTTGGTTGTTAACGTATTGTTCTATCAGATTGTGAAGTTTTTGGATTATATATACTTTGTTGTTTTTCATCTTTTGGTAGTAGTGAAAAAAAAAACTTTTCTTCCTTTTTCTTTTGTGCTGGGTTTTTTCTTAATCTTTGTTTTTTTTTGTTTCTAGTTACACTAGAAGAGCTTGTTGAATCCTGGGGATACACCTAATAATATTCTTCTCGGTGTGAGCGAAATATCCTTAAGGACAGTGTCTTTGACACGCCTCAAGCTAAACTTTTTATTCTCCATAATCATCCAATTTTTCCAACACACTTTTGAAAAAAATACAATTAGAGATAATTTTCAAAACCTTGGCTAAACACAAGCTTAGGAAGGTGATCTGAATCGCTAACGATACGATGCGGGGTTGATTTGCTGACTATAATGAACTTGACTCTGCCCCTGAAAAGTCTGGTCACTGGTGTATTGTTTGTTCTAGTGATAGGCTCCATTACTAATTACTGTTGAAAAATACTTTTCAAATTAATTAGCTAAATACAAACTATTTATCATAAAAATATTTTAAAAAAATATTTTTAAGAAAAATACTTCTCAAAATAAGCTGATTTTAAAAGCGGTATAATTATGTATTGATAAAGTCAATTTAAACACAATCCTAATTAAGTCGTCCACTGGTGTATTCAAGATTTTGCAGCAATATTAATATTTAAATAAATGAATAAATAAAGAAATTATTGCAAGGAAATCATATTAATAAAGAGCTAATATAATTTCATCAACTGAATTCGGAAAGGAAGAAAGATAAATAGTACTAAAAAGTAAAAACAAAACTTGTCTCTTTACCGGTGGGCAAAATTCGAAAAAATGGCGAAATGACAGGCAACCCACTATGAGAAGACTGAAGGGCGTCTTCTTCTAATTAGGATTCATATTTTCTCTCCAAATTTACTAACCTATAAATGTTTTTAAAATATCAACTCATATCCTAAGAGACCGTTTGGACATAAGAAAATTTTCATTTTTTTTCGAACTCTTTTTACTTCTTTTTAAAATTAGTGTTTGGCCATAAAAGTTTTGAAATTTTTCGAAAAATTGAAAAAACTCTATAAAGCTGTTGATGTTTAACTTAAAGTATATATATTTTCATGTATATCGCCTCACATTTTACTTTTGTTTCGTGGATTTTGGATGTTAAATGTGATGACTTATATTAATTTGAAGTGTTTTTATCGATTCGGGAGCACTTGTGGGCGAAACGTGCAAAATTAGAGCCAAAACGAACGAAATCGGGCAACTTGAGCAGTTGGGCGCCACATGCAGTGCCTTGAGCCACCTGTGGCGCTGGAGGCAGAATCACTTTTAGAGGCATCGCCCTGGTGGGCGCCTGACGCTGTCCAGGGCGCCGGTGGCGGAGATTTTTCCTATTTTGCCCGGGACACGGTTAATTCTGCCCTAGACCTACCCAACACGTATAAAAGCAAGACTAAACATATTTTTGAAGGAGTTGACGTCATTTTGGAGGAAAAACACACACGAGAACGTTAGGAAGCGAAGAGATCTCAGTTTTCTTCATCTTTTTCCAGTATTTTCAATTATTCAACACTTATGAATTTGTTAGATTACATCATGAGTGGCTAAACACCCATTGTTTTTGGGTTGTGATTTAGCCATGAATATTGTTGTTTAACCTTAGCTTGACCTTGATTATAACTCACCAATATATGGTTGTTTCTTCAATTCTGTGATTAATTGCTTAATTGTGTGGCCAACAATTAGGTTCTATTTACTATCCATGCTATGCTTGGGAAAGCCGTGTATAGATTAGAGAAGAATTGAAGAGAGCGCGATCTTAACTCTTAAGGGGAGCGGATTTGTGGTTAGGATAGGAATATACCTAGTCACCGTGCTTAATTAAATATCATAATCTTAATGAGTTCTTAATATATTAATTTCATAGTAATATAGGCGTTAATCTATTTCGAATAGGCGAGTAGTACTTCGGGAAAAGGCTATGAGAGAAATTATCGATTAAGTAGCAAACATGAGTGAATTAGATGAAAGGGAGAGTTAATTAGAATACAATATGAATGGTGAATCGATCACAACCCTGAAATATTTGTCTCTACTGAATACACAACAATCAACTCGTTACTTGATAATTTAGTCATTACTTAGGATCGTAGTTTAATATAGTCATATTCTTGGATTTTGATTTTGGCTTGATTGAATAAATTTTTTAGTAATTTAGTGAGTAGTTGATACAAGTCTCTGTGGTTCGACACTCGACTTATCATTTTATTACTTGTACGACCACGATACTTGCGTGTGAGTTTGGGAGCAACAAGTTTTTGGCGCTGTTACCGGGGATTTGAAAATTGACTACTTTCTAGTTTTTTGCTTTAGTTATTTATTTTATCTAGTCTAACGTTACTTGATTGTTGCTCTAATCTCAGGAACTTTAATTGAATGCGTAGGGTCAGAAGCCAGGACAGACTCAACGACTTTGACCCCGAACTTAAGAGAACATTTCATAGGAAGTTGAGGGAAGCAAGGGATACAAATAATATTCAGGGACTCATTCAATTTCCTGTGAATATGGCAGAGGAGCAACATATGGCTGTTCAGGAGGTGGAGATGCCCAGCATTGATAATGTTACCTCTAACATCGTGAAGCCCAGAATCACTGGGGAAACAGAGCATGATCCAGCTACTTCATGCAAATGAGCAGTTTATGAATCTTCCACACGAGGATCCACAACAACATATTTTGAAATTCTTGGAAATTAGTGATATTTATATCACTAACGGGGTCATTCCAGACTATGTGAGGCTCACCCTTTTCCCATTCTCTCTATTGGGCAAAGCAAAGCGATGACTAAAGGCAGAACCGATTAATTCCATTACATCATGGAATGATTTGGCAAGAAAATTTCAGGCAAGGCTTTTCCCTTCAGGCAAAACTGCAAAGATCAGAAGTGAGATAGTTTCCTTAAATAGAAAGTAGGAGAATCTTTATATTCAACATGGGAAAGGTTCAAGGGACTACTCAGAGACTGTCCTCATCACAATCAGACAAACAAAGTGTTAGCTCATACTTTCATAGAAGGACTCCATCCCCAAAAAAAGATTGTGGTAGATGCTGCTGCTGGAGGTCAAGTATTGGAGAAAAGCTTTTGACGAAATTTATGCATTATTGAACAAATTCTCCAAAAGCATTCCGGATTGGCAAGGACAGATGGGTAGGAACATGGTACAAAAATCACCAGGGGTTATTGAATTAGATGTTGTCTCGGCATTGTCAGCACATATCTCTGCACTAACCAACCAAGTCAATCAGATGACCATGATCATTAACAAGCAACATGCTCAACCAGTGCAACAGGTTCGGGTATTTTGTGAAGTATGTGGAGAGGGTCACCCGAGAGACTTATGCCCAGCTAATCCAGAGTCTGTCTGTTTTGTGAGTAATGCAAATAGGGGTCAGGCGAATCAATATGGGAACACTTATAATCCCAACTGGAGGAACCACCCAAACTTCTCTTGGGGTGGAAATTAAGGCACTCAAAATCAATACCGGCCTCAAGCACCTCAACAACAATATAGACCACCTCAGTCTGAACAACAAGCGAGTCCAACAAGACACCTTGAGGAGTTGAAGAAAATGATGGCTGATCAGCAGGCCCAATCCGTAGCAATGAGAAATTTGGAACGCCAAGTGGGACAACTTGCTAGTGCTCAAAATACCAGACCAGTGGGAGCTCTTCCAAGTGACACTGAGGCTAATACTAAAGCATCCATTAATGCTGTATCATCGAGGAATGGGAGACAATTGGAAGAGGTCCAGTAGAAAAAGAGAAAACAGGTAACTTTTAATGAGAGACCAGCCACTATAGATTCAACATCAGACAAATCAAAGGAGTCAGAGAAGCCAGCTAAAGGGGCGGTGGCTGAGCAAGCCCCACCATTGGTTGCAAGTCCACTTCCTCCGTTCCCTCAAAGGTTGCAGAAAGTGAAAGATAATTCCGCGTACAAAAAGTTCCTTGATCTTTTAAGCAAGTGCAAATCAACATTCCATTGGTAGACATTTTGCAGGAAGTGCCCAAATATGCTAAATACATCAAGGACATTGTAGCCAATAAAAGGAGGCTGACTGAATTTGAGACTGTGGCACTCACTGAGGAATGTAGCTCAAGAATTCAAAGCAAGCTACTGCAGAAATTAAAGGATCCGGGTAGCTTCACTATCCAAATCTCGATAGGTAAGCAAGCAGTCGGGCGAACCTTGTGTGATCTTGGGGCGAGCATCAATTTGATGCCTCTATCTGTGTTCATACAGTTGGGGTTGGGTGAGCCACGCCCAACAACGGTAATTTTACAGTTGGCTGATCGTTCCCTTGCCCATCCTAAATGAGTGATTGAAGATGTACTAGTTCAAGTGGGCCCTTTCATATTCCCTATTGATTTTATTATCTTGGATTACGAGCCTGATGGGGAAGTGTGAACACCTAATTTTTTATCACACCCCAAATTCTATACTACTTTAGTGTAAATATTTTTTTTAGGTCTAATCTTAATATTTAAAACATTTATATTACTCTTAATAGGTTTTGTTAAAAAATAATAATAATACAAAAATACTCACATTCTTAGAGTGTGTATATATATATATATATATGGTTTCTTTCATCAGAATTGTAATAAGTAAGCTATGATATTTTTTTAGTATAATTTAAACTATAGTATAAATATTGGGTTCTCTTACTTATATAGTTTTTTTTAAGTCTAAAAGTAAGTGGGTATATAATAATAATAATAATAATAACAATAATAATAATAATAATAATAATAACAACAACAACAATAATAATAATAATAATAACAACAACAATAATAATAATAATAATAATAATAACAACAACAACAACAATAATAATAATAATAATAACAACAACAACAATAATAACAATAACAACAACAACAACAACAATAATAATAATAATAACAATAACAATAATAACAATAACAACAACAACAATAACAATAATAATAATAACAATAACAATAATAATAATAATAATAATAATAACAATAATAATAACAATAATAATAATA